>BLSH010557749.1:309021-320239 GCA_018402905.1 Glandirana rugosa | reverse complement strand
TTTTGCGGATCCTATGGATACGAATCATTGAATATAGGTATATAACCGTATGTATCCGTCTAGCGTCGTGGCTATGGTTAGCCATTGGTGTTTTGTCGGGCTCTCTGTGTTTGCCCCCCTCCTAGTTTATACCGATACTTGTGGACATTAGTAACCTCGTTGGTGTTTTCGATATACATACTGATAAGTATTTTTACCCAGTTTAGGGTGAGTATCAAATTGGGAACACCATTTGCTCAAGGTTTATTTTCCATTTTGGAACTCGTTTACCACAAGGGTTAAACTATGAGTGGGATTTGACCCATTTTTATGAATAGTCATACATATAGCTTTTGTGGTTGCTCCAATGATTACAGGTGTTCATAGCCATATTTGATCCTCCCCCCGTTTGTGTCTCTCGGGCTGTTTTGTGGTTACCGATTGGTATCGGTGCTGCGATCTGCCTATGTATGCCAATATATGGATATAAGTTACTAAGCATAGGTATCCTAGGCGTTTTTTCTGTTTGTCCTCTCCCCCTCTTAAGTTTTGTAGAAAACATACGGGGAGAATGAGGTTAATCATCTGTTCCTATACGCTGCTGTTGTTTTCTTTTTCATGCTGGACTCTGTGTGCCGTACCCGGCATCGGTGTGGTGATCTATTTATGTATGGATACACATATCTAAAGGCGGCTGTTTTGGAATTTTATTCCTTTTGTTCCTCCTCCTCGTGTTTTTTGATGGTGATACACTGGGAGTATGGCACTAATGATTTGTTTCAAATTGTTGCCTTTATCTCCTTTCTGTTTTGTACTTTTCTTGTGTGTCGCCTTGTATTTTGACCAGATACTGGGGTTTTTTTTTTTTAAACAATGGGATGATTTCTTCAGTAGACAAATAGATATTTCGATTTTTATAGCTTATAATACTAGTATTTTTTGTGCTTGATGTTACATCCCCTAATAAAACCCTTGATCTACGTGAATAAAACTCCCTGTACTCAGGTTTAACCCTTGTGAGCACCCAGTGCGATATGTCTATTCATCTGTGTGTGTATGCTCGATAGCTATATACTATCATACAATCTAGTGTGGATTGATTGCAGCTTGTTTAACTAGGACACACACACACTGTTTTCCTGTTGTTTTTATTTGTTGGTAGGTGAGAATTCCCTTCTCTCTCACAAAAAATGAATTTGATATGAGTTTATAGAGAGATTTTGGGATGTTCTCTATCCTCCTATGAATAAAAAGTCTCCTATATTCTATATACATATATACGATTACATGAGTGGCACACATGGGGCTATTAGACTTAATTTCCTGTTTTTTTATGTAGATACAGTAATATGCTTTTATGATGGTCTTTCTTTTGTATTTTGTTTTTAATTTTCTATGTAGATTGTGCTCTGAATTTTGGAGTAAGACTTTGCATATATATATGTATATCATGGTTCTAGTTAAATAGGATACATTATTATTGTTTTGTAGCTAAATTTGTGGATGTATATATATTTTTTTTTTATTTTTTTTTTTATTTTATTTTTTTGGTCACATTGAATGGAACTATAGAACTTGTGAGCAATGACTAATTGACTCCCCATTCAGAACTAATAAAGAACACCTGATAGAGGTGGAGTTTGTTATATATATATATATATATATATGTTGTATTTTATTATGTTCTTTGTAATGACTAAGCTCATGTCTTGAGTGAAACGTGTCTACCTTCTTTGTACCCTGCATGACTGATTATGGTCAATAAATACAGCACCAGCATTACCTTTCGAGTGCCGCCTATTGTTTTTTCCTCTGTTCCGATGTGGGGAGGAGCCAGGAGAGCTGCTGGGGGACTCCAGAAGAGGAGGTTCAGGGCCACTCTGTGCAAAACCCTTGCACAGAGGAGGTAAGTATGACATGTTTGTTATTTTTTTTTTAAACCTGAACCTTTAGTATCACTTTAATTTTAGAAACCTCTACAGTGTTACAGCCCTTGAATAAACTTGATCTAAACAATTATGTCATCAATGTGCAGCATTGCTTGTAAAAAGTGTGTGAAACAAAATATGTTGATTGCAAACTATATTGCTTCAAATAGATGCAACCATGTGCTAATGATATAATAAATGTAAAACATGGAGCACAGCATTTTATGATGCAAGATATTTATTATGCAGGACACAGCAACATGATAGATTTCCTTTACATAATTAATGTCATTAAATTGCAGCCTGTGAGTCACAAGGTGTTATTTTAACATATGAGTAACATAGGAATTTTGCAGAACATAAAAATCAGTAATTGATTCTTTAAAATAGTGGTTAATGCAGTGGATTTAATTTCCTCTGTAAATTTAGTTTGAATTCAAGTTGTTGAAGCTGTAATATGGAAAAATATTTGCAAATATTATATATGTTGTGTTTCTGTGTGAAATCCAAACATAAGTTAATGCATTTAAACAATGCAATAAACAAAAGGTTAATATAACACATTTTATTGCTGAATTGTGATCATTTAAAGATACTGTTCTGAAATAGTTGGTAATTCTCTTCAAAAGATGATAGTAATGCGTGATGTAGCATGTTATCTAACAACTAATTGGGATTTAATTTTGAGACGTCCCCACTGATAGCAGACAATAGAATTGACAATTAGGCCTCATGCACACAGGACGTTTTTTCACTGTTTTTCAGCACCTGTTTTCAGCTGCAGACGTTTTTTTTCTACAGTCAATAAACCCTCCATCATGTTATCCTGTGTTCATGCACACACAGGCTGTTATCAGCTGTTTTTAGCAGTGACGTTTTTAAGGTGTAAAAAAAACCCAAGAGCTGAGGGTTTTTTTGGACTGTCTCCAGCTGCAAAAACGTTCAAACACTTAAAAACATCCAAAAACGATCAAAAACGCTCAAAAATGTCAATCCCCAACGTTTTTGGACATTTTAGACCAATTGAAAGAAAAACCCAAAACGCTGGCCCTTTAAAAAAAAACGGGAAAAAATGGCGGTAATATAACGCTGGTAAAAGCTGAAAACATCCCTGATAAGCTACTGATGTTTTTTGGCTATTTTTTTAAAGTCCTGTGTGCATGAAGCCTAAAGGTCTTTTGTGTGCATACCTCTACATCCAGTGCCTAAACCTTAGTGGTAAGATAATACACTCCTCTGCGCTATGTAACTACTACCATTCTAGTCTATGCTTATCTGTGCTGTCTCTTAATTATAACTATATTTTTCTATAGAGATCATTACAATCTAAGTAGATGAAAGAAAACCTTTTTAAATGCAGAAGGAGCTCAGATAAATATGCTAGATGTACAATGTGCAGCTCATGGCTTATTGGTACATGCCTTAAAGCAGTTAAATCACTTTTTTACATGTTTGCCTATTTGGAACGTAATGTCACATTTCAAAATCTGAAGATGAGATCATTGGAAAGGATTTCTCCAATAGATCACTATATAATTTGTCTCAAGCTCACTTGGACAGCAAACATCTTTGCGTATCAACCAGTACAATGCACCGGTTTGTACTTTTTTTTCTTTCAATAAATCTTTATTGTGAACAAGAAAAGTATCACAAACATTACATTGTAAGCAATCAACAAGGGGGATTCAATGAAGAACATTCATTTCGGAAGTCTGTAGCCCTTATAAAGGGTGTATTATTATCAAAGAAAAATAGTTATACTACAACAATCCAGACAGGGCAGTATTCAATGTATAGGGCTGAGAAAATATGCTTTATGCAGATAAAGAGGGGATCTATCTGACTCATTAACAAATATGCTTTTCACAAGAAGTCGATCCACTATAAAAAAAAGTTCAAAAGACCTCTAGATAGAAGGCCCTTGTGTAATAGGTATCATGTATCATACAGTACACATTAAGAGGTAGTAGAACTGGCTGAGGCTAGGGGCAGAATGAACAGAGTGCTTATCCACGCCAAAATGGAAGCTATCGAGAATGACAAAATCAGTGAGTTTGAGAGGGTCTGGAGACCATGGCTCTCTCACTTCCTACCCCCTGAATTTGACGACTTTGCTCTTAATGCCTTGTTGATTGCTCTATAATAACCACACCTTGCTTTCATTTCATACCGGACTCAGCACCTCCTGGTCACACTCGCTCCGCCAACCTGGAATCACTACCCTCCTCTCTCCCTCCTCTTCCTGGATCCCTAGTATACCAAGGGACCCCATTTACCCACTCTCCCCTTCTCTCCTTTCATCCCCCCCTTCATTTTCTCAGCTCATCTTCTCTTCACCACTTGATTCTTTACTTTAAAAGGAAAGACTCTCTCACCCGTGACTATCTTTAAGTTATTGAACCACATTCACCATTCAAAGACTGTTCTTTTATTTGAACTTTGATTTGTAGTCCATGATTGATAGCCCAAGAAGGTAAATACAATACCCACATGTAGCTGAACCCAGGACTTTGTTTCTTTCTATTTTGTTATCCGGAACTATGGCAGATTGCATCATCCTTCTCTTCCTTGTATTAGTCACTTATGTGCTGGTGACTTCCCCTTCTTCATGCAGCACAGTGAGTTCCCAGTAGGGGTGTTCATGGAGTGGGGTAGTCCCCACACTCTTGATCGATCTACAGTTTTGTAACACCTGATAAGCATTTATTCTCACTTTTTTCTGATTAAGTTGAATGTGTGTTTCTACTCTGCTTCATCCTGTAATGTGTTAAGTATTCATGTTGCATCTCCTTGTATATGTGAAACTTGTAAAACTAAATAAAAGCCTTTTTGACAAGAGGTAGTGGAAATATGGGAGAAGGGACTTTTTTTTTTCAAAATTCCAGTCCAACAAAACAACAATCTGGCACACTAGCTGTAGGAGCTGGAATTTACATAACATGATGGCCACTGGCCTGTGGTCATTCTGCTACAGTGTTATCAATGTTTATAGCTATCAGCTAGATTTATGAGCTTCAGCTAGCTTTGTGAGTGCTTCAAGCAAGAGAAAGTTCCATGAAGATTTATTAAAAAAAATATTTATGATAAATGCAGAGAAATTCTATCTTTTTATTTATATGCACTAGATTATTTCCTTCTAAAAAAACAAGAAGACAACTTGTTAGGGTACATTCACACCAGCGATTTAGGCTGGTGCAAACTGTAGCGGTGGGAATCAGAGATTCCTGCCGCTACAATTTGCCCAATCCTAAATAGCATGTGTGAATGTAGCCTAATAGAAAAGAAGAGAATGGAGCGCCTCCTAAGTGTAGTATTAAAAGGAATGTTTAATAGACCACAGTTAAAAACACTTACAAGATACGGATAAAATAATTGCTCATCACAACCAGAAGGAGAAGGGTGCACAGTCACTCATACCTGTCCTGCAAGGCCTGCCGGTGTACTTCTGTCAGATGCCAATGGGAAGGAAGGCACCCGGATGCTGTGTAGGAATCTGGAAGCCTCTATGGTCAGCTTGGGGCCTTGCCTGGAGATCCGGCCCTTCTCCTTCTGTGACGTCACATCCACCCATGTGTATACTCCAAGCTGGCCCCAGAGACTTTCAGATTCTTACACAGTGTTCTGGTGCTTTTCTTCCTATTGGCAGCTGACAGAAGTACATCGGCAGGCCCTGCAGGATGGGGATTAGTTGTGCACCCTTCTCCTTATGGTTGTGATGAACGATCATTTTTACCCTATCTTTAAAACATTCCTTTTAACACTGCATTTAGGAGGTGCTTCCTTCTCTTCTTTTATATTTCCATATATAGAGTTGGCTTGCTCTGGCTGGTGATTTGTAGGACCACATGGACAACTAAGGACTCTTTATGGACTCATACATATACTGCCCACATGATATACTGTACTGTATATTTATACAGGAGCAGTTATGCAGCCCTTTTGTGCGCCAATATTATTTCACCTTTTACCAGTGAAAGTAGCCTAATAGTACAATATACTGTAATTCTGACCAGTATTGCCACTGGTTAATCCAATATTTGCTCTCTTGCAGGGCTATCCTCTTTACTGAAACATCAGAACGTAACACTTGCAGATGTGCCAAATGCCTACATTCAACCACTGGTCACTACATCACTACTGCAGTGCTGCAGGGGCACACTGGTGAGTGTATCAGAGATATTTAGCTGATTCCTTCCTTTCCCCATAGCCATACCTACAGCCTTTTCCTGCTCCTGAACTTTAGTTAGTATTTATCGTCTATAACAATGGTCTCCAAACTGCGGCCCTTTGCTTGCCTTTATCTGACCCTTGGAGCAATATTTCACTCCCTGACACCAATGAAGGGCACAATTCCTCCCAATGACATCACTGAGGGGGCAAAGTTCTCCCAATGACACCAATGATGGGGCACAATTCCTCCCAATGACCCCAATGATGGGGTACAATTCCTCCCATTGACGCTAATGATGGGGCACAATTCCTCCCAATGACACCAATGATGGGACATTTTGTACTCCTGATGACCACAGTCTGGCTCCCCTAAAGTGTGTAGGACAGTAAACTGGCCCTTTGTTTTCAAACCCCTGGTCTATAACATTCACATTTGTAAGTATTAGGGATGAGCCAAACTGCCCTGGGCTTAATTCTAGCATGGTTCTGGAAACTTCAAAGTTTAAATGCCAAACCGAACACCATTGAAATCAATGGGAGCCAAATCTGTCAAATAAAATATGCCCATTTTCTGGGCTATTGGGCAAAAAATAGCATGGGGGGTGGACACTGTGCTGGGGAACATGTGCAAAAAAAACTTTTTTAAATTTCATTTGGCTGGGAGCAGTGATTTTTTTTTAAAGTGCTGACATATACAAAGAAAAAATGATTTTAAATTGCTGGAAAATTACATTTTCCTTCAGGTATACAAAAAAAAGCGCAACACATAGCCCCCTCCAAATGTTCCTCAAAACATTTTTTTTTAAGATGCTGTCAATTTAAACTGTATCCTTTTTTGCAGATGTCACGTGTGCTGTAGAACATCCTACAGAAACATACATACCACATCTTTTGAGTCTAGTATGGATTTTGGGGGGTACTTCACGCAAAAAAGTGAGGTCCTCAAAAAAAAAACATAACAGACCCTCCAGGTCTGATATAGATTTTAAGGGAAATCATTACACAATTTTTTTTTTAATCCTGGCAAAGCACCTTGTACCTATGTTTATGAGGATAAGGACCTCTTCCCCACAGCCCCTGAATGTAGGTTGTGGGAGTCTGCAGGCCAGGACGTATCAAAATCTGGAAGTTCTCTTTAAAAATAAGGGGGCCCCAGATGCCAGCCCCCTTATGTGAATAAGAAAGGGTTACATTGTACCCCCTACTCATTCACACAAAAAAGTTTAACTTATAAATAAGTATTTTATTTAAAAAAAAATGTCCCTGGTCATAAAACCATTGTCAATCATGATGCCCTCCTACTCACCAAAATAAAAAAAAAAATGTATTAATCAGAGCAATCATGCAACCTATCCTGATAGTATTGTTTTCCAAAAGAGAGCTCCCTAAACTGTCATTGGCTATATAAGGGAAGTGTTGGGAATAGTAGTGGCACCTTGCTTCAAATATGGCCTTGGCCATACTTGGTTAATGCCATTGCCCAAATAAGCAAAGCAATAAGCAAAGAGATTCCATGATAATTGTAACATATTCCCTTTCTACAGGATAGGGCAAATTATCAGTTTCTTATTCCAATTGTTATTTATCCCATACCTGAATTAATAATTCATGTATACACCTCCATGTAGCAATATCATTTATTTCATCCCTAATTAAAATGAATTTGCATATCCCCATTTTGACTGTGACTGTCTCCTTTTTTTTTACTAGTACTTCTGTTCTACAGAACTTTCGCTGTTATTTTGTTTTTATTTTTCCTGCACATGTTATTTACAATTCTCCTTTTTCATCACACTTATCTATGTCTACTTTTGTTTTCTGTAGAATCTCGGACTTTATTCCATTTTATATTGCTTTTCTATTATACTTATCAAAATAATCATAAAATCCTACACAGAGTCTGATAGCCAAAACTTTTTGTGCAGATACTATTATTTATTTTTCTGCCATCTTATATCTAAATTCTCTGTCTACACTCTGTTTTGTATGTTTTGTTATTTTTCTCAATAATAATAATACTTACATCTATAATGAATGTGTCAACACATTAAGTGTAAGAATGTTTAGGTTGCTGTAAAAAAAATGAATTTTCTCTATGGGCCAAGTTTGTAAGTTTGTCAGTATTTAAAGAGGAACGTCAGTCATTTGTGTTTATTAAAAGTCATCAGCTACAGTTTTAGTTAAAGTAGTTTTTTTTTTAAACACACACTCACCTGTCTCAGGATCTAGCAATGTGCTCACCCAAGCCACCCCTTCCCTGGGTTTTCTCTCCCTGGTGCTGGCATCTCAACTGTGGGCACCCGACTATGACAGCTTGTGGCTTTACAACCGGGTGCCCACTGCATATGTGTGAGACACTCTGCACATTGTGAATGGTCCAGCAGTCTTTTGGGACCTGTGACGTGTCCCATATGACTGTGGGGAATGAGGGGGAGAGGAGAACTTCTGCTTGGATTGCCTAGGCGATCCAAGCGAAAGTTGGAGTGTGTACCTATTATCAAAACCAGGTACCTGCCCCCCACCCCCAAAAAAGTGCCATTTGGAGGAGAGGAGAGGAGGGGAGGCAGGAGGCTTTAAAGCAGAACTTCCCCTTCTGGGTGGAGCTCTGATTTAATGTGGAACTGTGTCCAGGCTATGGACAGTCAAATATTTACATCATTTTTACAAGAACATGCTTCCACAGACCTCTATAGCTGCATTCATTCATGGAGCAATTCATCCTCAATTTTATAGTAAAGCAGTGAAGTTATCCAAGTTGGAAATTCTGCTCTTTTTGTTCTTATTAGAGATTAGAAAGCTGGCAAATCGCTGCCGGTAGGAACAAACAGAGTAGCTACTAAAAGAAGATTAAAGTGTATTTGCAGAAATTTGTGAGGATGAAATCATCAACAGTGCCTATGGCTACAGATGTCAGTGTGGGCTTAAAGTATAACTAAAGGCAACATTTTTTTTGGTGTTGGATAGAAGGGAGATGGGATTAGAACACCAGCCAATTTTTATTGCTGTCTGTGTCCCGGTTAATGAGATTCACCCTCTCTGTATGTCCTGTTTACCATTAAAAAAATTGAAAGTGAAAGTAAAAAAAAATACCAAATTGTAAGTTGTCCCCAAAAAAGTAGTGAAGGGGAAATCTTCCAATGGGGACTCTAGTTCTGATGACCTGGGGGTCCCCACGGAATTTCTTAATTTACAGGGATATCCTCGCACTTCCTGTTCTGCTACGGGACAGGAAGTGAAGGGAAATCTCCACAATGGGACACAGATGGCGATAAAAAATTATGACAGGGATCATAACCCTCTCTTACGCTATCCAAAATGAAAATAAAATGCCTATAGCTCTACTTTAAAGATTGCGTACTAAAATTTATACTGCTACATATCTGGCAAAAAATAACCCAAATTATCGTATATTATTTAGTCTGTGGGAAAGTTATGGGCTGCAGACAGGTACTTTGATGTGCTACAGACAGGTACTCTGATGTGCTACAGACAGGTACTCTGCTGAGCTACAGACAGGTACTCTAATGTGCTCCAGACAAGTACTCTGATGTGCTACAGACAGGTACTCTGATGTGCTACAGACAGGTACTCTACTGAGCTACAGATAGGTACTCTGATGGGCTACAGACAGGTACTCTGATGTGCTATAGATGGGCATGCTGATGCGCTACAGACAGGTACTCTGATGTGCTACAGACAGGTATGCTGATGGGCTACAGACAGGTATTCTGATGGGCTACAGACAGGTATTCTAATGGGCTACAGACAGGTACTCTGATGTGCTACAGACAGGTACTCTAATGTGCTACAGACAGGTACTCTGATGGGCTACAGACAGGTATTCTGATGGGCTACAGACAGGTACTCTGACGGGCAACAGACAGGTACTCTGATGTGCTAAAGACAGGTACTCTGATGTGCTACAGACAGGTACTCTGATGTGCTACAGACAGGTACTCTGATGGGCTACAGACAGGTACTCTGATGCGCTACAGACAGGTGTGCTGATGCACTACAGACAGGTACTCTGATGTGCTACAGACAGGTACTCTGCTGTGCAACAAACAGGTACTCTGATGTGCTACAGACAGGTACTCTGCTGTGCTACAGACAGGTACTCTGCTGTGCTACAGACATGTGCTCTGCTGTTCTACAGACAGGTATTCTGATGTGCTACAGGCAGGTACTCTTTTATTATTGGGGCAATCAGGACACAGTACTGCAAGTGGTTAAACGTTAACTCACTGTTCCCCCAATATCCTCCTCACACTGGATCAATGTATGAGGAGAACCTGGTAACAGCTAGTTACCGCTGTTTGTTTACATTTGTGGCCAGCTATGATTAGACACAGCCAGTCACGTGGTAAAGAGCCTTTTCATTGGCTCTTTACCCTAGTCAGGGATGGGCTGTGTCCGAGGGATGCGCCCAGGGCCGGCCCTACCATGGGTCCGGGTGGGTCCATGGGACCCAAGCGGCAATTTGCGAGGAGCGGCAATTCAGGGGTGGACTGGGCTGGAGGGATCATGCTAGGAGCTTCAGTGTGCAGTGCAGCTTCTCTGCTGCTGCCGAAGCTACAGGCTTTGTATTGTTGCTGTCGGTCCGCTCACCACCTGTAGCACAGAGCCGGACTTTGGAGCACTTCCTTTGGCTCTGCCGCTGGCTGTGATAGGTCACATTCGTGGGCGGGGACAGAAGTCCTCCGGTGGCCGCTGCCGCTCCATCCTCCGGATCATCCCTGGCTGGTGTCAGTGTGTGGGCAGCAGCGGGTGACAGTTAACCTGGTGCAGCTGCCCTGGAAGATGGGATCTGCACACTGCTCTGTCCAGCTTTGCCTGAGCCTGCCTATAACACACACTGTTTCATTTCTCCCGCCCTTCTCTCCATGCCCGAGTGCCCATGTGCTGCATCTGGAGGATGGGGTCGGAAGGATTAAACAAGCAGCCCCCCCACGACCTTCCAAGTGTGTGAGCTCAGCCCTGTCACCAGACCCTGACCTCTCTCTCCTTCCCTGTCCCCCCCCTCTCTGCCCCCTCTGACTCTCTGTCCCCCCTCTCTCTGCCTCTCCCCCCTGTCTCTCAGTCTCCCCCGTCTCTCCCCCCCCTGTCCCTTCCTCTCTCTCCAGTCCCAGACCACTGTCCCG
>BLSH010557749.1:285990-299719 GCA_018402905.1 Glandirana rugosa | reverse complement strand
AGATCGCTCAAAGCAGCAGTATGTGAAATCTCAAATTACTCCCACAATCTGATCGTTGTGTACGATCCCACAATCTGATCGTTGTGTACAATCCCACAATCTGATCGTTGTGTACGAACGTAGCGATCGTTGTGTTAGGCAGGGTTTGATCTGCAATGTGTCACTCAAAGCAGCAGTATGTGAAATCTCAAATTACTCCAACAATCTGATCATTGTGTACGATCGTAACGATCATTGCGTTAGGCAGAGTTTATTCTGCAATCTCCAACTCTAAGCAGCAGTATTTGAAATCTCAAATTCCTCCAACAATCTGATCGTTGAGCACGATCGTAGGGATCGTTGTTTTATGCAGAGTTTGATCTGCAATCTGCAACTCAAAGCAGCGGTATTTGAAATCTCAAATTACTCCAACAATCTGATCGTTGTGCACAATCGTAGCGATCGTTGTTTTGTGCAGAGTTTGATCTGCAATTCAAAGCAGCGGTATGTGGAATCTCAAATTTCTGCTATCTGTCCTCAGAGCAAAAGCACAGCAGTAGTAAAGTAATCTATCTCAGGATGCAGGATCAGATGTTGTTAAAATGTCTCTAATCTCTCCCTGACGCCGTCAGCTACCTCTCCCTACAGCTAACCCAAGAGCATGTGACTGCAGCATCAAGTGACTCCAGCTTATAAAGAGGCTGGGTCACATGATGCACTGGCCAATCACAGCCATGCCATTAGTAGGCATGGCTGTGATGGCTTCTAAGGGCAAACCGGTGAAACGCTTGTTGATTGGCTGCCCTGCAGCTTCTCAACACGTGGAGTAAAATACCAGAACCCTGGACCGAACCCGAACGTTTTTTGAAATGTCCGTGTTCGGGTCCGGGTCCCGGACACCCGAAAGTTCGGTACGGACCTGAACGTTACAGTCCGGGTTTGCTCAACACTATTAATGAACTTTTATGGGTGTATTCATTGATAGTGTCCCAATCCTTCTCCATTCGGACAGTTTGTAGGTCTCTTTCCCAAGCTGCTTTCACAGGATCCAATGGTTGGGGGCCCATCTGCATTAATTGTGAGTATAAAAAGGATATTAAATGCCTCTGGGATTTTTGTTTGGATCATACATTCTCGAATGGAGTAAGATCTCTGGAGTAAAGATTGGCAGTTACTGAGCCAGACAGTAAATGCCTCAACTGTAGGTATAGCCAAAAGGGAAAGGAGCCTGATAGGGAAATATCATTTAGTTGAGTACGGGATAGGAATTTATTGTGAAAAAAGAAATGGTGAGCTAGGACATCTTTATGGGGCCAATTAGTGTCCAAAAAGCGGTAAACCAGGCATAAAATCTGGGTTTCCTTTTACTGACATTAGTGGACCAGGGACAGAAGAAAAAGCAAAACATTTACAAGCCCTTCTGAAGCTAGTGAAAGTTGGGTGTATCAGGCGGTGGTTCAGGAGAGTGCGTGGTATGTTGCTGGGTGGGAGCCAGGGCCCAAGGTGCAAGGGTACATTGCTGAAAGAGTTTTCTATAGAAACCCAATCTTTCGTTTTGGAATGTACATTCCAGTCGACAATTCTTATGAGCAAGCAAGCCTTGTAGTATGTGTGTAAATCTGGCAGACCTATCACAGTTTTGGTAGCGTAAGGCGTGCGTATCGAATATGCAGGGGTGAGCTCTGCCAGACAAATAAAGAGCAGCCTTTTCTACATGTGGATAAAAAGGATGGAGGAATGGTAACTGGAATGGTTTGCATCAGGTAAAGGAGCCTCGGGAGGATGTACATCTTTATCATTGCAGTACATCCAAGCCAAGACACCTGGAGGCAGTTCCAACTTTTAAGGTCCTCCTGAACATTCCTCAGTAGTACTCCATAGTTTTTTTGATACAATTCAGAGAGAACAGTTGGAATTTGAATGCCAAGGTATGTAATGGCATCTTTTTTCCAGGTGAACGGGAAGTATTCTTGACAATGTTTAAGCATAGAGTGAGGGAGTGAAATATTCAGAGCCTGGAATTTCGTGTAATTTATTTTAAGGTTTGCAAAATTTGTCTAAAAAAAGTCAAATCATTCAGAAGATTAGGCAAAGAAATGCGAGGTTCTGAAAGGAATAGAAGCAAATCATTGGCAAAGGCTGCCACTTTGTATTCCCTATCCCTCAATATTAGTCCTTTAATATTCTCATTAAATATGATTCTATTCAGGAGTGGTTCTAGGGTCAGCACATAAATCAATGGCGAAAGGGGGCAGCCCTGGCGCGTACCATTTTTGATGGGCCGTTGACTCTCACCCTTGCTGACGGGGTGGAATAGAGTGCTAAGATACTGGTACATATGCGCGGGCATAAAACTTCTGCCCGTAGCACAGCTTCCATGTAGTCCCAGGTCACACTGTCAAATGCCTTCTCGGCATCAAGGGAAAGGAAAAAGCCTTGCTGGTTACCAGACAAGTGATGTAAGTTGAGGGCTTTGATAGTATTATCCCTCGCTTCTCTACCAGGTATAAGGCCAACCTCATCCAGAGAGATCCATTAATGGAGAATAGGCAGCAATCTATTGGCCAGCATCTTGGCATAATGTTTGATGTCAACGTTTAACAGGGAAATCGGTCTGTAGCTCGATGGGAGTGTAAGATCCTTCCCTTCCTTTGGCAAGACAACAATGTGGGCCTCCAGGAGTGGAATGTGGAAGGAGTGGTTCCTGAAAGCATTTATAATATTGGACCGTGAGTCCATCCGGACCCGGGCTTTTTCCTACCTTCATATGTTTCAGGGCTGTCTCCAGTTCCTGTAGTGTAAATGGTATGTCCAGTTCCTGTGCTTTCTGCTCCGAGATAGCTACCAGACCATAGTCAGCTAAGAACTCTTTGATCAAGAGGTGAAGTGCAGCTTGTGCGTGGGGCGTATGAGTAGTTGGGGTAAGATTATATAGTTTCTTATAATAGCGCTCAAATTGTCTAGCAATATCATCATTCCTAGTAACAGAGTTAGCCATGCTGTCCTGGAGGTGATGAATAGTGTGGGGGGCCTGGGATGTGTGAATAACTCCAGCCGAAAACTTTCCACTCTTATTGCCATGTTCGTAGAATAGTTTCTGATGGAGGACATGATGACAGAATGCTGTTTTACCCAGTTCCTCCAGTAAAAGGGCCCTCGTATATTCAAGTTCCTGTAGTGTGGACTGTGCTTGCCCCTGCTTGTGTACCCTTTCCAAAGATTGAATGCGGTCAGTTAGAGTCTGGACTAGAGCTTGATGTTCTCTTTTAGCTTTGGCTGACATAGTGAGAAATTCCCCTCTTACCACACATTTGTGAGCTTCCCATATTACTTTGGGGCTAAGGTCAGGAGAAGAGTTTTCAGCAAAGTAATTTTTTGAGCAGTGGTAATTTGGTTCACATCTGTAGGGTCCTTCAAAAGGGAGGCATTAAATCTCCATATTTTGGTGGATGTGACAGTTTCCGGAAAGAGTAGGGTCATTGTTATGGGATGATGATCAGAAAGAATCATTGGTTTTATCATCGCCTTATGAAGAAATGGGAGATCTATTTGGGTGAGGAAGAAATAATCAATCCTTAAGTATTTCTGATGGGGGGGAGGCGTGGAAAAAAAGGTGTAGTCCCTTTCCTTTGGATACAGCATACACCAAGTATCGTGTAGGGATAGCCTATGTGGAATCATTCTCATTCGCCTTAGGGCTTTATAACCCAAAGGTGTTCTATTGGGTTGAGTTCAGAACTCTGTGCAGGCCAGTCAAGTTCCTCCACCCCAAACTCGCTCATCCATGTCTTTATGGTCAAGGCCATCACCAAACTGTCCCCACAAAGTTGGGAGCATGAAATTGTCCAAAATGTCTTGTTATGCTGACGCCTTAAGAGTTTCCTTCATTGGAACTAAGGGGCCAAGCCCAACTCCTGAAAAACAACCCCGCACCATAACCCCCCCCCCCACCAAATGGTTTGGACCAGTGCAAAAAGCAAGGTCCATAAAGACATGGATGAGGGAGTTTGGGGTGGCGGAACTTGACTGGCCTGTACAGAGTACTGACCCCATCCCGATAGAACACCTTTGGGATGAATAAAAGTGGAGACTGCGAGCCAGGCCTTCTCGTCCAACATCGTGCCTGACCTCACAAATGCACTCTTGGAAGAATGGTCAGACATTCCCATAGACACACTCTTAAACCTTGTGGACAGCCTTCCCAGAAGAGTTGTAGCGGTTATAGCTGCAAAGATTAAGCCAATTCAATATTGAACCCTATGGAGTATGACTGGGATGCCATTAAAGTTCATGTGCATGTAAAGGCAGGCGTCCCAAGCCTTTTGACAACATAGTGTATATGCACAATTAACAAAACACCCTTTCATCACACCATTCATTTACACAAAAATCTTCCCATAAGTTTATATGCATTTCAATAATTTGTATTTTACATGTGTTATTTACCAGTAAAAGCAGATATTGTGTAGACATCCTAAATCTTTACTAGTGCTGCTGGGTGACACCCTCTTGGATATGAATTCAGCTACCCCAGAAGGCTCAAAGGTTTCACTCAAATGAAACTTTGTAGTATTCCCCTAAATGCCTTCCCAGGCAGGTGAAGGAAGGAGCATAAATCCTGGGTTAGCACAAAGAGTAGACACTCCAAGAAGATGAGAGATCTATGATGTGCAAGTAGGGAGAGGACTGTGATAGGGAATTGACTTTCCAAGAGTAGTCAATTTTTTAGCAAGTTCAAAGGCACATGGCTTGATTAAAAAATAATAAAAGGGAAAAAAAAACTGAAATTAAAGTGTTACTAAACCCAACAGTAAAATCAGTCTTTATATGCAGTAAAGCATGCTTGTTATAATCACTGTGGAACCTAAGGGGTTAATCCTCTGCATTATGTAAAAAGGCTGTTTGATCCTGTCTTCTCTGATCCTCCCCCTTTTCACTGTCCCCAATCCATCTGCTGATAAGACAGAGCCTTTGGAGTCACTCTGCACATGCCTAGTTTGGTGTGTATTGCTAGAGAGTTCTTTTTTTTTCTTGGGAGAGTGCATGTGACCAGCACAGGCCCAGAGGGTCAGGGGTCCTGCATAGGACAGTCAGAGTAGAATGAAAACTCCTCCTACAAGCTTTAACCAGACACTGATAGAAGTCACAAGACTTATATGCTGCTGATAGGTATTTAGCAATTTTATACTTACTAAAATAATTGCATTTCCATGTTCTGTGTACTGTGGGAGACCAGAAAAAGTGAATGTTGGTCCATGGGTTTAGTAACACTTTAGGCATTTAAAATACTTTTTATGTACAATTTTTTTTAAGTTGGTAAAATGGCCTCTTCAAGAAGTGTTCAGCAAAACTGCTAATTCCAAGCCCTTTCATTTTTCAATTATTTTAACACCGATCACCTATAGTGCTATACAATGGTTTTAATAACAATATAATAATAATATTCCCAAATACAGGAACTAACAATGGTACTACATACAAGTTTCAAATCTATAGCACAGTTTATTTTAGGCAACTTCAAATAACAGCCAAGTAAATAAAAGGAAAGGTGTTAAAAGCCATAACAAGCAGCAGTGGAAATGTCATTTATTCTCCATTTTATGATCAGTCGACACCAGTAATTTACAAGTGTGCAATGGTCTGTACAAAGTCAGGTCTCAGGTTTATGCAAATATGTGTAAATTGCAGATCAGTTCCAGCCACTGAGCAACTCTGTATAACTTTGATATGACGAGCTGCGTGGTATTTATTACTTTATGCTTGGGCTTTCACGGCCAATACAATTCTGTGTATTAAATACATTTCACGTGCTCTTCTGAAATAAACTTGTTTTACACTAATGAAAATGCATATTTCCTTTGAAAATCCATTACCAATAAGAACTAAAGCATGTTGCTTTCTTTCAGTAAAATTGACTTGCACAGGTTTGTACTGTATATATTACAAATGCAGGAGAAAGAAGGATTCCTGATTATAAGTCTTTTATTATATTTTTTATATATTTATTTTGCTTGTAGAAAACAACTATTTCTAATTTCATTGCTGAGGTCTGTAAAAAACATTTCTACCTTTCTTTTTATATATTATATATTGTTGATTATTATAATTTGTTATATGTATAATTCCTATGGAAAGGAAGAATGTAATGCCATAGCAATCACTCAGACGTCACAGGCAGAAACCAAGCAATGCCTGTACGTACCTAGCTGACCTTTCTAGTACTAGGGGAACCTTGAAATAAGAGGAATTTGAATCAAAAGGGTACATTTTCTGTAAAAAATAAAAATACATTTTAAAATCTAATATTTCATTTGTCAGCAGGAGACCCTCTGCATTATTTATGATACTGACAGGATTATTTTAAAGCATGGTTCCCCAAACTCTTCAGCACATTGATCCCTTTACAAAGTTTCAGATTGTTCATCAACCCCCAAACATGTATCATATTAAAATAAGTTAATAAATACCAGGACGATGCATACTATTAATAGGAATAAATAATGATAATCTTGTAAATACTATCGACACATCTTCCTGGTATCAGCAGCTGCCATTATAGTTGTTACAAAACTACTTTTTTAGTAAAGGCACAGAAATATATTCTTTAGCACCCCTCTTTCAAGGATAAGTTCACCCATGTTAGGGTGTAACATGCAGCACAGGAGCATACATGGCCCCGGAAATCTACTTTTATTTGCCATATTACCAGAATCCTAGGGTGCATACTGTGTCTCATATTTGTTTCTTTTTAAAACTAGCATGCCCATGCATCCCTACACTTCACACAGCCAAGTCATTCCTATCTGCCTTCAGTCCTTTGCAAAAACTATACTTCTAATCTGCCACATCAGCAGATGGGTCCTCCTTCCCAGGCACAATCAAATGCTTTATGTATGCTCTCTGGCTCACAGTTTGCCTTCTACCATCACTCCATTCCTCCCTCCCAACTCCCAAAAGTTGTATCATCGCATGTGTGTCCCCTGGCGACTGATGGTCAGTAATGTCACTCTGTGGTGGACACATATGCAGTCACACTGCTTCCCTTGAAAAAGAGCCCCTGTGACTGACAGTTGCCCCATGTCCCTATTTAGTTAATGATGTGACTCGCCAAATTTATAAATCTTGAAAAACAAGTCCTCTCACCCCCCCTCCCCCAAACGAATAGGGTGAGGGCACTCGTTAGGAAGTTCTGTTAGCTAGATAGCTGACTGCAGTATGAATCCTATTGGCCACCTCCTAATAAATACTGTATAGAGCAGACAGCTGTAACAGCCCAGACTGCTCGCTTCGGTGTGCTGTATCTGTGTGCATCCTGGGAGACAGGGCTTAGTGAATTGTTTGTGTCAGAATCCCCAAGTGTGCTCTCTAGGAACAGAGCAAATGTGTACAAACTAAAATCCTGTTTTTTAATGAAAACTGTTAGATAGGATAATTCAGCTAGTTGCGGGCTAGCTGGTGAGTTTGAATTTGTTTTTTACGTGGTTTTGTTTTACATGCATTGCCCTTCCATGTGCTCCTTGCTGCGAAGGCCAGTTATAGGTGGGGGCAGTGGCCATTTGTTTGTCTCTAGGAAAACACCCATGCATTTCAGATTTCAGAAGGATGGCTGCACATAGTAGCGTGATGTCAAATGCATTTGTAGTCCAGCTGTCACTGAGGTGCAGAGTTTGAAGAAGCTTCGACATTGCACCCCTGGTGCACTGACCAAGATTGTAATTCTTTCCAGGCTTCAATTATTACATTTTATAAATTGATATTTTTTTAAAGTACTATTAGTGAAGTTATAAACGTTAAGAAAAAGGTGAACTGAGCCTTTGACCCTGGATATACTTACTGGTTCTCCAACAGGGTGTGAGTTGGGTAAGTGCGCTTATTACAGGAAATGAAGACCCACATATAGCGTTCCTGAAAACTAAAAGGGTGGAATGCTGCAGACACACAATGCAAAGGATGGTGGGTAAATAAGACCATTAACAGCATATTTCTGATATAAAGAACTCTGTTTCGCCACTGACAACCTTACCTTTAGGTCTAGGGACTGGCGTGGAGCTCTACTGCAGAAACCTCACTATTTTAATCATCCCCAATTAACCTTCCATCATTTATTCATCACCTATTGCCCCCCCCAGACATTTTCAGACCCCCTTTTTGGCATTTTATTGACTCCTGGGATAGTCCCATGGAAGCTTGAGAATAACAGTGTTGCAAAAAAAACTAATTTTAGTTTTAGTGATACAAGTATGGCTAAGCTCTTTAAGCAATGCAAGAATTGCTCTTTTAAGTTCTTGTTTTTAGGGCTAGGCACTCTTGGGTGTGTGAGTCCAGTAAGTTAGTACACATTTTAAGATCTTGACTTTCAGTGTGTATCCAGATTTGTTTTAAAAATTGCAAAATGTATTTCTATTACTAATGCATTACAAAACTGCATTGCGAGGTGCTCTACACAATACTCCGAAAAGATGCTTTAAGAAACTATTACACAACATGACCATCTAACAGATATACGTATATTGGAAGATGTTATTTTTCTCAAGGATCCAGCAAATAACATCTTATACAGCTTCTCTTGTTCCAATAGAAGGCACTGTACAACATTTTCTGATGATACTTTCCCTAACTCTGTCACATATAGTAAAAAAGTATCTCCAAGGTTACAATGTAATAGGTCCATTATAGCCACTAAAGTTATTTAAGGTATTTATTGGGAAGAAACAATATGGCTTGTGGGTTTGTATATCAAAGTGTTTGACAAACACTTGTTTGACTGTTTGGGTTACACTATACCAAGTAGAGTAAAAATGAATTATTCCAGATATTATTTTCTAGTGCAGACATAAATCAGAAATTAGCCCATTGTATATTATCTATAACCTAAAATATATGGACACTACACAGACATGGAACAAGCAGATTTAATTTTTTAACCAAGCCATCAGAAAGTCATGGCTCTTCCTGCTGGGAGTTTTCAGATGACAGCAATGACCTGACTGGAATCTGTCCATTTTTCATGCAGTAGTATGTTGTGTGAATCTTTGCTGAACGTGTGGCAAAACCTATACATTTGTATGCAATACTTCAGGAAAATAAAATTAATTGCTAAACATTATTTATAAAAAGAGGTTTGGTCTTGCGTTTGTGGGTATTACTAGGCTAACATCATGCAGCTGATTGAGCTAACATGTGAAGGAGCCGGATTAGCTGTGAGAGCCAGCAGCCTTCCATGTGGCTGCCTACTCACAGCTTATCGTGGGAACCCGCATTGGGGTTCTCACATCTAACTGGAAGCAGGGGGCACTCACAGGTGTGAATGTACCTCAATAGAGGAAATAAACTTTGGAAGCTTTGGAAGCTTTACACAAATAAGTGCAAACAGGGCAAAATAACTAGTCAGCTTGTGGTATAATCTACCTCTAAATATAAGAAAACAAAGATAGCCCTGTGGGGATTTTTCAGGTAGCAGTTCGCTCACATAAGTAGAAAAGAGTACATGAAATAAAAAAATTAACATTTATTGAATACTGCATCCCCATTCCATCAGAGGAAGGGAAAGAGGGGGGGAAATATGGATCTGCTTATGGGTAAATTAATTACAAAGTGGCATGATAAAATCTAGCTACAGTGAGACATATATATATATATATATATATATATATATATATATATATATATATATATACATATATATATAAATTGTAGAAAACTATGGTCATGTCATCTGAAGTGCCTGGGAGTGGCTCTCACTACCTCCATGTACAGGGCGTGGTGATGGGGACTTTGTGTGCCCCATCATACGCCAACCTCTACCTGGGGGAGTGGGAGCAGTCCATGTTTTCTGAGGATAACACATCAATGTACATGGACCACATTGTTTCGTGGTACCAGTACAAAGATGATGTCCTGATCCTTTGGGACGGGACTGAGGAACTCCTCCATCAGTTCCTAGGGCTGTTGAATCGCAACTCCTTCAACCTCTCTTTCACAATGATGTACAGTTCCTCAAAAATAACTTTTCTTGATGTTAAGATACTCAAAGATAATATGAGCGCTCTTGTGTGTGAGTTGTTCCGTAAGCCTATGCCTGGAAACAACATATTGCATGCAACCAGGGCCCATCCAAAACCGATTATAGAATCTATACCTTACAATCAATATTTAAGGACAAAACGGAACTGTACCAGTGAAGAGAGCTATAAGAGAAAGGCCAATGCACTCAGATCACGGTTGCTCCAGAGGGGGTACAGCTATAAATGTATAAAAAGGGCTTACAGACGAGTGGCACAAAGTTCCAGACAGAAAATTATTTTTAGACCTAACAACAAAAATACAAATGACGGAGAAATCGCCAGCAGATCAATCACTAAATATAGTGATCAACATGCCCAGTTTAAATATATCTTAAAGAAATATTGACACTTACTAACCACCAACCCAGTGGTCGGTCCCTTTATTCCACTTAACCCCCTGGTGACTTACTGGAGGGCAACCTCTGTTGGCGACAGACTGGTACATAATGAACATTCCAGCCATGTCCATGTTCATTCTCCCAAATCATCGCCAGGCATTACGCCAATTGCCAAACCATGGGGGTGGTGTATTTACTTTCTTGCGATTGTGGCTGTTTTTATGTCGGTAAGACGCTTCAAAAGTTTTGCAGGCGTATGTACAGACACATTGCGAGTATGAAAAAGAAGGTTCCTGAGCTACTCCTAGGCAGACATGTCAAATTAATACATCATGGAATATTTCCCAAAATCAAATGTTTTGCTTTGGACCGGGTTCACCCTAGCCCACGTGATGGGGACCTTGACAAGGCCCTGCTACAGCGAGAGCTGCAGAGGATTTCGGACCTAAATGCCACAGTGCCACTGGGCCTCAATGAGGCCCTGAACTTTAAGCCCTTCCTCCTGGGTTTTTCATCGGGAAGTTTTGACAGGGATCTCCTATAGTGGCTCAGGTTGTTGACAATTGCCCATGTCCCCACTGTTCTACTGTAGTCTTCTGTGTGTGAAGACATTAACCCTGTCCGAACACTCAGTTAACATATTCAATCATTATACTTTCCCTATTTGGATGCCCCTCAGTCTGGGGTATGCCACTGGTCTCCCTCCCTTTCCTCGTGTTCCTCTTGTTTCTCTTCTTCCGTCTTCATCATTTAGACTCCTTTATCCCCCAAATACCCCCCTTTTTCTCCCTTTGGGCTGTTTTTGCTGTGCTTGGTATTTTATTTGCCTGTATTGTAAGTGTGCAGTGCTTTCACATGCATGCGATGTGAGCCTATTAGGTACCACACTGTCTCACTGTAGCTAGATTTTATTGTGCCAATTTCTAATTCATTTACCCATAAGCAGATCCATATTTTTCCCTCCTCTTTGCCCCCCTCTGATGGAATGGGGATGCAGTACCCCTTGTTACCACAGGGGGTTGCGGTGGCACTGGATCTGTTCCCTGGCGTGTGCAGCCCACCCCCCAGCTGGGTCTCTGTCACTTTGAGATGTCATGAGTGCGTCTCCCAGCCCCTCCATTGGCGGAAGAGTGACGTCATGCGTGTGCCAGCAGCGGCCCGGCATCTGATGCTATCGCGCATGGCCGCACTCCTAGTGGAGCGTGCATGCGCGGCGATGCCGGACGCCTGGGGACCAGTAGTGGAGCGGGACCTGGGACATGCGGGAGGTCTCCTCGTGGGTCCCATTGTGGGACTACTTGGCTAGTCCATTCCGGATTTCTCTGGAGCACCATTGGATCCACCTTACTTGGGTGGGTATATTAGGCGAAACTACCAGATGGACGGCTGCAAACACACAAGGAATCCGTCCAGTCCGGTGGGTGTACACACCCAATTGAGACTTTGGTAAGATAGGCTGTGGGCACTATACTTTTCCCTTTCTTTGCCTTCCCTCCCTTTGTCCTCCCTTGCCATGTAATTGCTTATATGCACCAATACCATTCCTTAATAGTCAGTTACAGCTATGCTTTACTGCCCCTAGGACCGCTCTGCAGCCATTTGGCTTGGTCCTTGTGAATAAAGCCTTTTAGTGCCCTGGACCTGCTCTGATGGTCCATTATGCACAGTATTGGTCTGTCTATGCCCGGGTGTGGAAATATTATTACAACCTTTCTAGCATATGCAATTGCATTTTTTATCATGTAAGTATCCTTGGCTCATTTTGTGTAATATGAAAAGCATGCACACAAGGCAAACATATCTGTGTTATTTATAGCTTATTACATGATACTGTTTTTTACAATTAATACACCATAACAATACATGTACAATATTGTCTTTTTACAATTTCTCGTGTTGCAACACTTGTCTTGCCCTGAAGAAGAATCATATAAAAAATTTTGAAACATGTTTGGATACAGCTGATTATCCAGGCTGAGCTCTTCACTAGAGTTGAGCGAACCCGGACTGTAAAGTTCAGGTCCGTACCGAACTTTGGGGTGTCCGGGACCCGGACCCGAACCCGAACATTTCAAAAAAAGTCCGGGTTCGAGTTCGGGTTTCTGGTATTTGATTCCACGTGTTGAATAGCTGCCAAGGGCAGCCAATCAACAAGTGTTTCACTGGTTTGCCCTTAGAAGCCATCACAGCCATGCCTACTAATGGCATGGCTGTGATTGGCCAGTCCATCATGTGACACAGCCTCTATATGGGGCAGGAGTCACCGTGCTGCATGTCATATGCTGTCAGGGTTGTTTAGTGAGAGGATGCTGCTGGCTCTGTGAGTGATAGATTGCAGATATTATAGAACATCTCATTCTGCATTACTGAACGATCTGATTGTGGACTAGGTAGAGATACTGGTACTGCTGCTTTGAGGGACAGATTGCAGACCTCATCCTGCTGCACAGAACGATCTGACTGGACTAGGTAGAGTCTGTTGCTTTAAGTGAAATATTATTGTTCTAAAATCATCTCCAAGTTCTATAGGGAAAGGTTCCAGCTGTTGCTTTAAGGGAAAGATTATTGTTCTAAAATCATCTTCAAGTTCTATAGGGAAAGGTTCCAGCTGTTGCTTAGATGGACAGATTATTGTTCTAAAAGTTCTATAGGGAAAGTTTCATCCAGCCGCATAGAGAGCCATATTATTGTTCTAAAATCATCTCCAAGTTCTATAGGGAAAGTTTCATCCAGCCGCATAGAGACTGAGAGCCATATTATTGTTCTAAAATCATCTCCAAGTTCTATAGGGAAAGTTTCTTCCAGCCGCATAGATAGCCATATTATTGTTCTATAATCATCTCCAAGTTCTATAGGGAAAGTTTCATCCAGCCGCATAGAGACTGAGAGCCATATTATTGTTCTAAAATCATCTCCAAGTTCTATAAGGAAAGTTTCTTCCAGCCGCATAGAGAGTCATATTATTGTTCTAAAATCAATGATTTTAGAACAATAATATGGCTCTCTATGCGGCTGGAAGAAAACTTTCCTTATAGAACTTGGAGATGATTTTAGAACAATAATATGGCTCTCTATGTGGCTGGATAAAACTTTCCCTATAGAACTTGGAGATGATTTGATTTTAGAACAATAATATGGCTCTCAGTCTCTATGTGGCTGGATGAAATTTTCAGATTTTAGTAACTAAAATCTTGTTATTATACTGAGAGATACGCCGACCTTCTTTGAAAGGAATATCTTGAACCTCTACTAAAATCTTGTTATTATACCGAGAGTCAGAGATACGCCGACCTACTTTGAAAGGGATATCTTGAACCTCTACTAATATCTTGTTATTATACCGATAGA
>BLSH010557749.1:250624-276440 GCA_018402905.1 Glandirana rugosa | reverse complement strand
AGGGAAGGATTTCGGATACTTCACGAGGTTGAGAAATTGTCTCGCAACGTGACGTTTTACTTACTTTGGGTTAGGTCCCCATATGTATAACGTCGACTATTCTATTGAATAAATGTTCGATTCGAGGGAAAAGGCCCCAGAGTCCTTAGGAATGTTATTTATCCATAATGAGAGTGTAGAGCAAAAAGATTAGGAATATTTCCTTTGAAACATGGAGAATGACTGTTGTATGTAGTACTTATCACAACTCGCTTGGGCCTGACATTGCAAGCCCAGGCATGGCTTGAAAGCCCACAGGCACCGTGCCTGGGCCTGGGCCTGACCGAACCCGAATGATTTTTGAAATGTCCGGGTCCGGGTCCGTGCCACGGACACCCGAAAGTTCGGTACGGACCCGAACGTTACAGTCCGGGTTCGCTCAACACTATTCATGATGTATGTTGTCAGTAAGAGGTACAAAGTTTCCTTTATAAGGATTAGAAAAACGAGATGTGAGAGTAATACCTATTTATTGTAAGGATTCCTGAGACCCCGGAAAAGGGAGCTTAGCTTGTAAATAAGTTATCTTATCAGCTGCAATATGTATACCCCTGGATTGGGTTTCATTCATTTTGCAGTGCAACGCTCTGTTAAAGAGTTGGAGCACTTCATAGGCTTTAGGAAGGGAGAGAGACGGGTTCGACAACATCAGAATAACATAATCCGCAAATAACTTTATAGTGTGAGAACATTCACATACAATAATTCCAGAAATGAACATATAGGTATGCAATTTTTCTGTGAACGGTTCCATGAGCAATGCAAAATGTAACTGTCAGGTGCAATTTGTGATATCTAAGCTTGCCTTTAGTAAATACAAAGGCCAAAGGTTTGGCGTATAATGCAAAAATTGCTGTATGAATTTCTCTGGCTAAGCTAAATTTAGTGAGCCCCAATGAATCCTGTCAAAAGCCTTCTCTGCATCCAAAATAAAAAGCAGAGACCCGCCCGAGGACTCTACTTAGTACATAAGGTTTAAAACACACTGTTACTTACCTGGGATGTGAGCTTGATGGTAGAGGGAGACCTCTCATACAACTCCGGCTCACAGTGAAACAGCAGCCACAGACGCACGGTGGGGTAAGAGTGTCTGTAATCAGTCCAGTAGCAGCAGCAATCAGCAGGCAGATAGCAGATGAGCTGGTATGATGCTTTGGCTGGTAGTAGACTGGATGAGCTGGATGCAGGCTCGCAGAGATGGATGCTGTGGCAGACTGGATGGACAGGATACAGTCTGGCAGAGATGGAAGCTGTAGCAGACTAGATGAGCCAGATGCAGAGTCAGATGGGCCGGGTTGGCAACAGTCAGGCAGATCAGGCATAGACTGCAGACAGCAGGGAGGTCAGGTCACAAGCCAAGTTTGTACCGGGAGATCAGCAGACAGAATCAGCAGGCAGGAGCAGAGTCTAAAGGCAAGCCCAGGTCAGGGCAGGTAGCAGACAATCACAGGTTAGAGACAAGCCGGATCAAGGTCAAAGGTAACACGGAATCAGGAACAACACAGAAGCTGCAGACCAAACAGCAAAGACTCCTTGCAGAAGCCTGGTTTAAATAGCGCACACGCTGATGTGGCAACGTGCAAATGCGCGCACGCCGGGCACTTCTAGCAGCCTGTTCTTCCTGACACAAACCTTGTAGCATCTGGGGCTTGTTGCTCTTGGACAAATCCAACTTGATCCTATTTAAAGTGGAGGTTCACCTAGAATGAAAAAAATGAAAAGCCAGCAGCTACACATACTGTAGCCATTGACTTATAATAAGAAGACACTTACCTGTCCCGGAGTCCAGCGATATCGGCACCGCAGCTTATGTTTCCATGCTGCCACCGCCATTTTGGGTAAGGGAACCCGGCAGTGTAGCATTACGGCTTCACGCCGGAGAGCCCTACTGCACATGTGCAAAGCTCCGCTGCACTCTGCTATTGGCCCTGCGGCCAGTAGCAAAGGGAGGAAGAGGGAGCCAGGCTGCTGATGCAATTCGCCACGGCCTGGGCTCCCAGAAGTGGGAACAGAATACCCGTCAAAGACGGTATCCTCTCCCCCCTCCCCCAAAAGGTGCCAAATGTGGCACCTGAGGGGGGAAGGAATCCGTTCCTTCCCCCACTTTGGTTAAAGTGGGTGGAACTCCACTTTAACCAAAGAGGGTAATAAACATGCTAATCTGTTGGCCATAAGTAGAGTTGAGCGAACCCGAACTGTAAAGTTCGGGTTCGTACCGAACTTTGGGGTATCACAGGTCAGCGGGACCGGGGACAATAGTGATATCACCAAATCTCACTCCAAATCTCCTAAGACTAGAAGTCAGAGAGAGCAGTAACTTTTGTTCTTACACTGCAGATATACAGCTATGAAACTATGTACACAGGAGTGTCTAGGCACCCTCATATACCAAAAAGTGAACTTTAGGAGAAATTCAAGACAAAAGGTATATTTAAAAGAGTGCTGCTCAGGCATTAATAACTTTTTAGGCTGGCTTGCTCACCTTTCTGCTTCTGCTTTAATACCTTTTCAACACATTTTCATTAGGAATGAGCAAGTCCACCTGAATTCAGTTTTGCAATCATGTGATCCAGGTGCTGTCAGCAAGTGCTGCCTGCAGCTATGCCAGTTTACTGTTTAAATAAGCCAGTTTACTGTTTAAATAAAACTGTAAGTGTCACTGAGGCAACCAAGCACCTTCTTGCTGGGGCACAGTCAACAGGGTTGATTTAGTTAAAGACTAAAGGAAAAGACTGTTCACTTTGCAAGTGAACTTTCCCCAAAACTTAGTGAATGAGAAGCTCTGATGACTTCCATCATTGGATCATGAGCAAACAAACATTCAGTTTTGTATTCTTTTATTTTCCATGGGCATTATTTGGAAAGTGACATTTTACTATATTCATTAATCTCTGAGGCAAATTTACTTGCAAAGTTCAACCTTCTTTGCAGTGTACAGTCTATTTGGCTTTGGGCAATCAACCCCAAATTGTCTCATGCATGTAGTACTCAAATTGCTGGTATTTTTTACCACAGCTGATATGCTGCAGACAGAGGCTAAGGAGATGGCATATATGTTAAAAAAGCCCACACTACTCTGTAGACTGGCCCCTGGGATACTAGTGACTGAAAAGATGCCAAACTGCAGCACTCACTTCATTCAAGGTAGTCTAGGTGATGCTGCTCTCCCTGAGCAGGGAAACTCCAAACAGTCTAAAAACAAGCAAAAAGGGAGGGCGCAAAAACGCCTAGTGCATTATCTTTGTAACACAGCACAATTTATTAGAAAGCCAACAACATACTCACAAACATAAGAACAAACAGCACATGTCATAAAAGCTTCTGTGACGTGGGCATCTAGCCTCAGTGGATGGTTGGAGAGCTAACGCGTTTAAGGAGACAAGCCCCCTTCCTCAGAGCTCAAGGTCTAAAATACCTTGTTTGCTGTTCTGGTTCTCTCAGGGTTTTCTGCATTCCAAAAAATGGCACCCATGTACAGTCTTCTCACCTCATCATCCATTCCCTCCTCACTGATAATTGGTTGAAGAAAAAATATGACAGTTCTGACAATACAACCAAATTCACTTCTTCTTGAAACAATGACTCATTCAGCCTCCATTGCCATATTTTTTCCGTGTCACAAGCAAGCCAGATTTTAATGACCACTGGGGCATGATCTGAAAGGGTACAAAATTCCATAGATGCTGAATGGACCCATAATAGGTCTAATTTTTTAATCAAGAAGTAGTCAATCCTTGAATAGAATTGATGGGCAGCGGAGTAAAATGTGTAGTCCCTGTCATTATTATGTAGGATCTATCAGATGTCTACCAACTGAGCAGCCTGGAGAATCTCTTTTGTATAAGCATAGGAAGGAATAAGAAGGATGTGTGGGAGACAAATAGTAAAGGATCCAATGTCACATTTAGTCCCCCACCCAAAATGAACACCCTTTCTGTTCTGTAAAGAAAGATAGATTGTCTAAGTACATTTCCATTAATGTAATTTCATTTTAGTATGGAGCAAAAATATTAGCCAAGGTGACAAGAGAACCTTACAACATCCCTTTTAAGAATAGATCGTGACCATGTGCATCTGAGAAAGAATCTTTGAAAACCCAATTGGCACTATGAAATCACAGTGCTTACCCTTCTGGGCTTGGAGCATTGGGATGTACCATGATGGGCATAAATGTAATGAGAATTGGTGAGTTTTGGGTAGTGCTGTTTGTGAGGGCATTTTCTGAAGGCTTAGCTTACACTCCGAGGCAGCTAAGATTGAAGTATACTAATATTAGGTGAAAAAGGAGGATGGGGGAGAGGGGAAGGAAAAAATGGAGAAGGGGAGGAGAAGTAAGATGAAAAGGGAACAAAGTGAAGAAATCCCTGTCCTTTCTCTCAGTGGGAGGAGATAAAAAGAAAAAAAAAAGGCCAAGCGATAGAGTCAGCGGACAGGTGAAAAAGAAGACAGCTGTAGAAAAACAGAGGGAAAAACCTGAAAGCACAGGAATCATATAAACAACAATAAAGAAGCAGCGTGTTTACCAAAAAAAACAATGTTGTCCTCAACACTAAAGTAATCTTTAACAACATTCCTCTAAACACACCTCCGAGAAAGAGGAGGACTAGGAGCAACCTATTTGGGGGACTTTACAGTTAAATTGACTAATAAATAAATAAATACAAAAGTTCACTTAGAGTGGGTTTACAGGGTCCTATGGGCCTACTGGACACAGAAGCCCAAAGAGATACAACATGAATATCATTTGGACAATCACGTAAAATCTGGAGGCTTCCATCTATGAATTAACCTTGAACATTAAAAGGAGCTAGGCAGCAGAGCATTCTCTGCATTAAGGTAAAAAAACAGTACATTTGCAGTGCCTTGCGACCCTTCTTTCTAACACCTACCTGACTTCAGCATTGATCCAGCTCTGTGCCCTGCTTCAGTTCTTCTCCCTCCTCTCTGTACGCTCACAAGCTTGGCTGAGAGCAGTGGGAGCCATTCACAATCAAATCCATTGAGGGGGAAGCAGGGGGTGAGGCCCCATGACTATAGATGCACACAGCCCCGCTAGGGATCAAGCCTGCATGAGCGCCCCCATAGCAAGCAACTTGTGATGGGATCCCAGAAGAGGCATTCAGGACCGCTCTGTGCTAAACCATTGTGCAGAGCAAATATAACTAGTTTGTTATTTTATTAAAAAAGCCTTTACAATAACTTTAAAGTTGAATCCCAGAAATTATATTTTTTTACTTCTTATATACAACCACCTTGGCTCGATCTAAGCATACATATCTGATATCGGGATTGCCACTCGCTGTGTATGCTGTAAACCACTGTGGTAGCCTGCACTTCATTCAGTGACAACCATGATCTTCTTGGTCTTGTGTAGTTCTGTACAGAGGGGAAGCTGCTGAAGCAGCACCTGTGGGATCACTGTTCTTACTGTATGTAGCATGGGCTACTACAGTGAATCACAGCATGTATGCAAAAATATAATTTCTGGAGTTCAGCGTTAAAGAGAAACTTCATGTGGCCATTCAAAAAGTAAAAGTCAGCAGCTACAAGTAGTGCTACGAGGGCTATGTCACCCTCGCCTAGGCAGGGATTGAGGAAGGTACATTCTACCTAAAAATCCAAATGTGTGATAGTGAGAGAGGAGGGTTAGGATCATGTGATGTTTTAAATGTGAGTGAAGGTCAGATTTAAGTGTCTATTTCTTTCCGCTTGGCATAGCTATTATGAGCATTAATGAGGATAGAGTAGGAAGATTTGACTATACCTGCTGCAACATGAGAAAGGGGACGTTAGAGATGAAAACTTTTTTCTATTGCTGGAGTTCAGAGGTAAACAAGCTTATTTTTTAAAAACTTAAAAATCAATTATACAGTGCCTTGAAAAGGTATTCATACCCTTTGAAATTTTCCACATTTTGTCATGTTACAACCAAAAACGTAAATTTATTTTATTGGGATTTTATGTGATAGACCAACACAAAGTGGCACATAATTGTAAAATGAAAGGAAAATTATAAATGGTTTTCAAATCTTTTTACAAATAAATATCTGAAAAGTTTGGCATCCATTTATATTCAGCCCCCTTTCAGATACCCCTAACTAAAATATAATGGAACCAATTGCCTTCTGAAGTCACCTAATTAGTAAGAAGAGTTCACCTGTGTGTACTTTAAACTTAGTATGAATACAACTATTTTGTGAAACCCTCAGAGGTTTGTTAGAGAACCTTAGTGAGCAAACAGCATTATGAAGGCCAAGGAACACACCAGGTCAGAGATAAAGTTGTGGAGAAGCTTAAAGCAGCGTTAGGTTATAAAAAAAATCCCAAGCTTTGAACATCTCAGAAAGCACTGTTAAATTCATTATCCAAAAATGGAAAGAGTATGGCACAACTGCACACCTACCAAGACATGGCGGTCCACCTAAACTCACAGGCCGGGCAAGGAGAGCATTAATCAGAGAAGCAGCCAAGAGGCTCATGGTAACTCTGGAAAAGCTGCAAAGATCCACAGCTTAGGTGGGAGAATCTGTCTACAGGACAACTATTAGTCCTGCACTCCACAAATCTGGCTTTTATGGAAGAGTGGCAAGAAGAAAGCCATTGTTGAAAAAAAAGCCATAAGAAGTCCTGTTTACAGTTTGTGAGAAGCCATGTGGGGGACACAGCAAACATGTGGAAGAAGGTGCTCTGGTCAGATGAGACCAAAATGTAACTTTTTGGCCTAAAAGCAAAACACTATGTGTGGCGGAAAACGAACAATGCACATCACCCTGAACACACCATCTCCACCATGAAACATGGTAGTGGCAGTATCATGTTGTGGGGATGCCTTTCTTCAGCAGGGACAGGGAAGCTGGTCAGAGTTGATGGGAAGATCGATGGAGCCAAATACAGGACAATCTTAGAAGTAAACCTATTAGAGTCTGCAAAAGACTTGAGCCTGGGGTAGAGGTTCACCTTCCAGCAGGACAACGACCTTAAACATACAGCCAGAGCTACAATGGAATGGTCTGGATCAAAGCATATTCATGTGTTAGATTGCTCCAGACAAAGTCCAGACCTAAATCCAATTGAGAATCTGTGGCAAGACTTGAAAATTGCTGTTCACAGATGCTCTCCATCCAATCTGACAGAGCTTGAGCTATATCGCAAAGAAGAATGGGCAGCAATTTCACTCTCTACATGTGGAAAGCTGGTAGAGACGTACCCAAAAAGGCTTGCAGCTGTAATTGCAGCGAAAGGTGGTTCTACAAAGAATTGACTCATGGGGGTTTGATACAAATGCACGCCACACTTTTCAGATATTTATTTGTAAAAAAGTTTGAAAACCATTTATCATTTTCCTTCCACTTCATAATTATGTGCCACTTTGTGTTGGTCTATCACATAAAATCCCAACAAAATACGTTTACATGTTTGGTTGTAACATGACAAAATGTGGAAAATGTCAAGGGGTATGAATACTTTTTCAAGGTACTGTAGGTAGACCTACCTATTAAAGTACCGTATATACTCGCGTATAAGTCGAGTTTTTTGACACAGATTTTGTCAAAAAACCGAGATTCATCTTATAAATGAGTCAACAGCCGGTACGAGTGCGGGGGAACATTCCGCGGCGGCTGAGATGCATTCCAGGGATTCCAGGGATGCCAGGGATGCCGTCACGTCCGCTGACGGCCTGCTGGATTGTGGAACTTCAGCTCAGTCACACTTGCGACGTGACTGGGCTGAAGGTAAGGGCAGAGGACATAGGCACTTCCTATGAATGGAATAAGGCTGCCGTGTCATGCTTATGTAAATGTAAAGGAAAAGAAAACAGTTTGGCAATTCGATTAACTAACCATATTAACCCTTATTGTGTTAACAATAAGGGTTAATATGGTCAGATATTCAAATGACAAAACTGTGTTTTTTTTTCTTTGCATTTGACATGTTTGGTTGTAACATGACAAAATGTGGAAAATGTCAAGGGGTATGAATACTTTTTCAAGGTACTGTAGGTAGACCTACCTATTAAAGTACCGTATATACTCGCGTATAAGTCAAGTTTTTTGACACAGATTTTGTGTCAAAAAACCGAGATTCGTCTTATACGCGAGTCAACAGCCGGTACGAGCGCGGGGGAACATTTCACGGGCACCCGCGGCGGCTGAGATGCATTCCAGAGATTCCAGGGATGCCAGGGATGCCGTCACATCCGCTGACGGCCTGCTGGAGGGCGGAACTTCAGCTCAGTCACACTTGCGACGTGACTGGGCTGAAGGTAAGGGCAGAGGACATAGGCACTTCCTATGAATGGAATAAGGCTGCCGTGTCCTGCTTATGTAAATGTAAAGGAAAAGAAAACAGTTTGGCAATTCGATTAACTAACCATATTAACCCTTATTGTGTGAACAATAAGGGTTAATATGGTCAGATATTCAAATGACAAAACTGTGTTTTTTTTTTGCATTTGACATATGTGAAGAACACAACAGCCTTATTCAATACATAGGAAGTAAGTATACTGTACTGTAAAAAATAAACAGTTGTACATACACACACACACTACCGATTACATGGCCACTTCCTATGTTAGGGTCCCTAGACGGATTTGGGGTCTTTTAGACCCCAAATCTCTTCTAAAGAGGACCTTCATTAAAAAAAATAACGTAATGTCTTTTTGGTACATACAACCTACTGATGCCTCATTGGTAATTTTTTTTTGGCATCTATTTTTATCTTTGAAATTTACCAGTGGCTGCTGCATTTCCCACTTAGGCTTATACGTGAGTCAATAAGTTTTCCCATATTTTTTGGGCAAAAGTAGGGGGGTCGACTTATACACGGGTCGACTTATACACGAGTATATACGGTATATCTAAAGCCAAAATGTTATATATTTATTAATATAGTGTGCAAATGTAATCTCTAGCAAGTTTTATTGCTGTCTGTTTCACCTGAAGGGAAAATTTTACAGTTGACATTGGTACAAGAAAAGAGGGAAAATTTCACTTTGGAGAGATTTCTTCTCACTTACTGTTGTGTTTCTGGAGCATAAAGGTAATGGAAATCTCCACAAAGCAGTGAAGTGGTTCATCATTCCTTATTCTTTTTTAGCTACGAAAATAGCTCTACATGTACTATAAATGAAGCCTATATTAAGAAACGGTAGAAGCAGCCATTATTAAATCACTTTCTGTGAATGATTTTTGCCCCTCAAAGGCATATTCTAACGCCAAGGGAAAATTGTAAAGAGAAGCCAAACTCTGGAAGCTGTGCCCACAAAAAAGGCTAGCAGGGCCAAAGGACTAGTCAGTAATATTATTATTTATTAATATTCAACAGGATTTATATAGACAGTTTGTGCAGCGCTTTACAACATTAGGGCAGACAGTGCAATTACAATACAATTCAATACAGGAGGAATCAGAGGGCCCTGCTCATTAGAGCTTACAATTTAGGATTAAATGTGTTCCCCCTGCAGCTGACCTCTTCCACATAGATAACTTACCATGCTTTGTTCTGCACTGTGCCTCTGCAAGTGGTGATAATGTTGGTTTTCCTTCCTCATGTCAGAGCTTTAGGCATAGAAAGCCTCACCACATCTTCAAAGACTATCTATCAGATTCAGAATTGCCTTAGATCTCACATTGCAGGAAACTGCAATGAGGCTTTAGGCACAGGAGTGCTAGACACACTCGTGTACTAGGAAGCGCATTGCTATTTTTAAGGTGGAATTAAAGAAAAAGGGTACTTTTCAGGCTACTCATGTTTTATAGTCTTGTAGTCATCTTCAAAGAAACAACACTAATGCTGTAAAATGTAAAAAAAATGATTTAATGGTAAGAACAAATGTGAAGCACAAAAAGTTGTAAATAGGATAATGAAACTACCCTCAAATACAAATGTAGTCAAATTCAACTACTGTAACTACACTTTGGTTTAGGTATCAGTATCTACCCACTCAATAAAAGATTGCTTAACCTAAATCAGGAATGTTGACATTCAAATGGCTGATGCATATTAAAGTTTATAGTTGTTTATATTGGAATCTTTGCTCTTCCTCAGAAGCAGAGCACACATGGCAGCTGTCTTTCCACTCTCAACATCAACAGTTTTGTTCCCCCCCAAGCCATGTGAAAATAAAACTCAATCCTACTGAAATTTGAAATATAGACAGCTAGTAACAATGACTACAAATAGACATTATGGAGTTGATTTACTAGGCAAATAGGCTGTTTCCTTAGTAAAGTGAATTTTCACTTTGCAAGGGCATTTTCCCTTCTCATAGTAAATGAACCGAAGTTGACTTCAATTATCTAACCATGTACAAGCAAAATTACTGTATTTTTTTTATTTTCCTTGCATGTGATTGGGTATTCTTTGCAAAGAGAATGTATAGCACATTCATTAAGCCAAGTGAAAATTCCTTTGCAAAGTGAAACTTTTTTTTTGCAAAGGGAACATGCTGTACACTTTTAGTAAACCAATTCTAGTTTCATGGGAATGTTATTGACTTTAGCATTGGGCTAGGTGTTATCTTTATTAACATTCTATGTGTTATTGTTTTTATTGAGCAATTATGTGTATAAACTGATTTTATAGACAACATTTCCTCTTTGCAATGTTTCACATTTTAATGTATATTTTATGTTCTTTTCCTGTTGCATACAACAGACTACAGTCTTGAATGTGATGAAAAACAGGCACCGTTAAACTGCATTTAAATTCAAAAACAGAAATGTCATCTTTTCAGTCATTTGAAGTGGTAGCTCCATTAACCTTTGATTTTCGGGCTTTTTTGTCTTCATTTTCACCTGGTGAATTTTCCAGTAACACAGTTCCTGCCCTAGGGTGAGAATGCCGATTTACGGTTTCTTTGTAGGAGCAGTTTATTGTGGGCAATTTGTAGGGGCAATGGCTGGTGTTGGCGCTTTAATCATTACGGAACCATGGTTGATATGGTGTCAGGATGTTTGAAGCGCACTATTTCTATTATTGCAGTGTAATAGAAAATGAAATAGTTCAACTCACCATAATGCAGAATCAGTGGGAGCCCTGAGTGTGTCACTTGCCACCATTGCCTGCCACCAGATCAGCTTGTCACCTGCCACCAGATGCAGCTTATCATTTGCCACGTCACCTGCCACCAGATGCAGCTTATCATTTGCCATGTCATCTGCCACCAGATGCAGCTTGTCACTTGCCACGTCACCTGCCACCAGAAGAAGCTTGTCACTTGTCCCATCATCTGCCTTCAGATGCAGCATGTCATTGACACGTCACCTGCCTTTGGATGCAGTTTGTCACTTGTCACGTCACCTGCTTTTGGATGCAGCTTGTCACTTGCCAAGTCACCTGCCACCAGATGCAGCTTGTCACTTGTCATGTAACCTGCCATCAGATGCAGCTTGTCGCTTGCCACATCACCTGCCACCAGATGCAGCTTGTCACTTGCCATGCCACCTGCCTTCAGATGTAGCCTATCACTTGCAATGTTACCTGCCACCAGATGCAGCTTGTCACTTGCCACGTCACCTGCCACCAGATGCAGCTTGTTAGTTGCCACGTCGCCTGCCATCAGATGCGGGTTGTCACTTGCCACGTCACCTGCCACCAGATGCAGCTTGTCACGTCACCTGCCACCAGATGTGGATTGTCACCTGACACCAGATGCGGATTGTCACTTGCCAAGTTGCCTGCCACCACATTCAGATTGTTACTATCCTGCCAGCATCTGAAGCTTCCAACTGTTGCCTGACACCAAAAAATACTATATGCAGCTTGTCACTTTTTAAATGTAAAGGCAATTTGGTGGCAGGCAACAGTGACAGCAGAGAAAGTGACTTCTCCCCCCAGCTTTTCAGCACATGTGCATTGGCTGGGTCCCATAGTGAGGGCAGGCAGTGAGAGATAAGCTAATCTCTCTGCTGTCTGCAGCTGCACAGTGAGGGCAGAGCTGCAGTGATGTAGGGCAGGCAGTTAGAGATTATGTCATCTCTCTGCTCTCTCATCAGCTCGCTCACCGGCTCTCTCATGCCGCCCGCTTACTGGCTCTCCAATGCCGCCTGCCCACCAGTCGGCTCTCCCTTGCCAACCGTACACCAGCTCTCTCACCCGCCAGGCCACCACAGCCACGGCCCAGCTGCAGAGAGGCCATGGCCTGGTGGCTGGGGACCCCCGCTTTAAAAGCTCCTGGTTTTCAGGAGTTCTACTGCTTCAACCCTCACCTATCAACTATTCCCCCAGACAGTAAACTTGTCTGTGAAGTGGTGCATCTGTAGGATGTACTACAGCAAAAGATACATTTAAAAAAAAACAGCAAAAAAACACATTTTTCCACTAAAAGACATTTTCCAATATTTAAATGACATCCCCAAGAATACCCCAACTCTTTGTTTACAATCTTTTGCCTTTTGCCAAGCTGTCATTTGCAGTGAGTTTCCATTGGGAGTGGACAATCAGACTTTTTTGACATGCATTGATCTGCATTTCCAGACATTTGCAGCCAAAGACTTATCATAATCTGAAATTAAAAATAAAGGGGCCCTCAGACACTGGCTCCCCCTTCAAGAATGAGTAAGGGGTACATAGTACCTCTTGTTACTCATTCACAAAAAAAGTGGCACATCTGTAGGATGTACTACAGGAAAAGTAACATTTGCAAAGAAAGAAAATACAATTTGCCACTAAATGAAATTTCCATGTTGGATTAGTTTTTTGTTGTACAATTACAGTTTCCAGCTGCTTCATTCTGTTTGTAAACTTTTGTTTGGTTCAACTTGTTACTCATTCACATAAAAATGTACATAAAGGCACCGAAGATTTGAAAAGTCTCTTATTATAAAAGTCCCATAATGTTTGTCATCAAACATGATAAATGATGGCCACCGACCTGCTGACATAATCCATTCCCAATGGAGACTCACAGTGAATGACATTTCCCCAGATAGTAGCTTGATTATAAATAAATGGGCATAACTGTATTTGGTCAATGATGCCAGCCAGCATTCAAACCCCTTTGTTTATATTTGTCTACTGACTGTTAATCTCCCACCTGGCAGATGAGTCAAGGATGTGTCACTTGATTCTAGTCACATTTATCAAAGCTAGTAATTCTGCTGCTAAATGTATTCCTTCCTGCTGCATGTGGAGGTTAGGCTTAGTGGGTGGTGAGCACTCATTTAGTTTGCTTGTTTCTTGAACGCTGAACAGCCAAAGTTTTGACCAAATCTTACATTTTTTCTTTTCATCCCAATCTAGTGATGTCTACCATCCTAAAATGAGCACCAAACCACTTATTTTTGGGATCTGGGAGACATACAGATATCTTATGTTTTAGAGAGCTATACTTCGCTTTGTACCAATTCAGTTGAGAACTTTCGGAGGGTTATTCCTCTTTTTAGTATGAGGGAGTTTGTGGAGGGCTTTTGCATTCCTTTTTTTCCTATTTCATTATAACCTTCCTAGTTTTACTTTATTTCTCCCCAAGTCCTATAGGAACCATGACTTCCATACCCAGCACTATTATAAACAGCTGTATGGAATACATGGCTATATACTATTATCCTGTATCTATGTTTGTTCTGGATGCGCAGTTAGTACAGGGCAAAAGGGAATGTAGTGCATGGCCCCAACCACAACCTATCTAGTTATTTAGTTTAAGAAGCCTCTGCTGTGCATACTTCTTTCTATAAATATTCACAAATTACTTATTTTGAATGCATATAAAATATACCAAATTGTTACAAATTGTTACAAATGCTACACTAACAAATTGATTATTTTAAAAATGCCATAAAATAAGCAAGCTTAAAATTAAAAGCCAACAAATGGTATACAACTTGTCTTAATACAGGAACGTTCAACTGCCAGCTACCACCATCATCTCAAGAATTTCACTACATTTGATAACTCTGTAAATTTGTTCTGTGCAGAATGTTAATTATTACCATCATAGATTTGAAATAGTTTTCCCCCTGGCACAATATGATTAATCACATCAATTACATTTTTTGATCAACAATAAAAATGATGATTTATGCTTGATACCTCTCCATCCAGGCATGGACACCCTGGAGCTCATCCAACAGCAATTTTGAAGGGAACTGATTGCAACAAGGAGCCCCCCACATAGACTCCTACCTCTTTTCTCCTTATCTTCATATAACCTTAACGTGTAGTTAATCTTTTTTTGCCTTGAGCTTCTCATGATGTCCCAGCAGGGAGGCATTTGCAGAAATTGTCATTCTTTCTTTGAAGTTGTATATAGTTTTTGAAATATATGGGTTATCTTAAAGCACATGCAGTATGTTTGCTGTCAGCCCACCACAGTTCCTGCCCATTACCAATGTTGAAAGAGAATAAAGGGCAGCTATGGCAAAAGGATCATTCTAAAACCGCATATACTGTATACCAGATGTCAGTTATAGTGTAAGCGAATGTGTTTGAAAATGGTAAATCGTCAAATCTAGTCAATGTTGTTTAAACCAAAAAGCCACCATCATTTGTTCAATTCTTTTCTTGGTATTTGATTAAATGACTCTTATATATTTGACTAAACTGAAAAAGACAATGTATGCTTCTATTTAAACTAGTGGAGTGAATCGGGTTTGTCTGAATAATTCAGGCAATGTACAGTTATTCTTTTAAATGCCATGTATGGATGCTTCTTTACAAATGTAGCACTATGTATGCTGTGGTATATGCTAGATCTGTATCTCTGGGCAAGGATAACCTTCATATTCTCTCCACCTGTTGGAGAATTAAAATCAAAATCAATCAAATTCACTCTTTTTGCAAATAAACCATGTTTCTATCTTCTGAAATAGGTGGCTAGTTCAACAATGAACTTTCAAGTGTCTGACCAGCGGTGGAACTGCCAGGGTTTCAAAGGTTGCACTTGCACCCCCCGGCCCCAGCATTCTGTCACCGTAGGTGGCCCCAAGATACCAGGAACATAGTTGCCAAATATCGGGACAGCGACACTGACGCAGATGCTCACAGATAACAGACAGTGTGTTCGTTTCACATTGGGGCACTGCACTCATGCTGGGAACAGAGATCCCTCCCCCTGCCTCCTCCCTCAAAAGCTGATCAGGCACGCTCGGGGATTCACTCCTACTAAGAACATCCCCAATGTGGAGCCTGTGTTGAACTGATTGTAGGAGATTATTCTCTTGCACACTATGTGGAACTAATATTCACCACCACTTATGTCCGGGCAGTAAGGAGAAGCAGCACACAACATGGAAGTTTTCAGTCACCATGCTGGAATACATTGCTGCTGCTCATGGTTTCTGTAGAGGGGGAGACTCTGATGCTCAATATCGGGGTGCTTGGCCATATTAACAGTGGGAAGCCTTTGCTGGCCAAGGCACTGAGCCCCAACCCTCCCCCACCACCTTCAACAAGAACCACCAGAGCCAGAAGAGGGGCATCACCCTGGCCCTGAGCTTCTCCTCCTTCACTATGCCCATCCCTGAACACTTGAACCGGTTAGCACTTTTGTCTAGCAGAAAATGGGTTGCTGGTTCAAATCCCAACCGAATCACTACCTGCCTAGAGTTTGCATGTTCTCTCTGTGCCCGCGTGGGTTTTCTCCGGGTACTCCGGTTTGCTCCCACACTCCAAAGACATGCTAGTAGTTTAATTGAATCCTGTCTAAATTGGCCCTAGTATGTGTATGTATGAATGAGTTAGGGACCTTAGATTGTAAGCTTCTTGAGGGTAGGGACTGATGTGAATGTACAATGTATATGTAAAGTGTTGCGTAAATTGACAACGCTATATAAGTACAAACGATAAATAAATATATAGTGCAGCGCTAAATATCATGAAATACTGAAAATAGTACTGTTATAAATGCTTATCAACAGACCAGATCAGTCAGAAAGTGCAAAGTGCAATATAGCAAACCTCTATAATAAAGAAAAACAAAAAGTTTTGCAATGATCAAAAAATGTTCATACAAAAGTTCAATATGTGCAAACAGTGCTCTCAACATGTAATCCATTGAAGTGAGTGTTGAAAAGAAGAAAAATATTTAATTCACTCCGTGCAAATGAGATGAGACCAAAATCCACTAAAGGAGTCACCCAGGGATGTGAATCCACCACCCGTCGGAGGGGGTATATACTCTTACCAGAAAGCGTGGACTCTATTATTCATGGTAAAGAGTCAATCAGGACTAAAAGGAACAACATGTGGAAGTTGGAAGAAGCTATCACTGGAAATCCACCAGAGCGGCGATGCAAAACCATATCCGATAACCGATATCCAAAGGAGTAGTATTGGAACTTCACAGATATGATGCCAAGTACAGTATATCACTAAAATATCACAGGTTCCATCGTACATAGAATCAAAGGATGCTCCACATAGTGTAAAATCTTTAAACAATGGTATTTTAATAAAGGTAGAAACGTACATTTAAATAGATAAAAACAGGCACATCTAGGTATCTTTACACGTGTAATATCCATGGATCCAAAACGCGCAATATCAGGGGACAAACTCAATACAACCCAACATGTTTTGACCAAACGGCCATCATCTGGAGTAAGATATATAAGTACCTGAAATAAAATAAAAAATAAATAATACCATCTGCTGTTCATCCTGGTGGACTTCCCGGGACATGCCTCCCTCATCAGGACCATCATAAGAGGTGAGTGCACTCTCCTGGAGAAGGAGGGTGAAGGATACAGGACAGCATGGTCCAAAAGAGTACCATGGGACCCAGCATTAACTAGCCAGCAGTACCAGCCAGCAGTACTCACCAGCAGTACCAGCCAGCAGTACCCACCAGCCGTACTAGCCAGCAGTACCAGCCAGCAGTACCAGACAGCAGTACCCACCAGCAGTACCAGTCAGCAGTACCCACCAGCAGGACCCACCAGCAATACCCACCAGCAGTACCCATCAGCCGTACCCGCCAGCAGGACCCACCAGCAGTATCTGTCAACAGTATCCAAAGTGAACATAGAGGTCAGTTGAGATGCAGGTAAACTGCAGTGCATCAGTGTGAAAGCAGTAGACGATCCACTGAATTTCTGGGTCATGAGAATAGACCATTGGCCAGAACTTGTCCAGTATGCAATTGAGCTGCTTGGCTGCCCTGCATCCAGTGTGCTTTCCGAACAGGCATTCAGTTCTGCCAGAGGTTTTGTGACAGATAAGAGTGTGTCTGTCCACAGACTCCATTGACCAGCACACATTTGTCAAAATGAATCAGTCCTGGATTAGCAGCAGCTATCAAGCCCATGATGTCGCTGATTAAGTGTTATTGGGATCTTGAATCTCTGCAAGACTGTCTAGGCTGCCAAGTGGGTGTTGATTTTAACTTGAAGTGATTTTTGGCGTAGGTTTCATGTGCATAATTAACACCCACGGACCAATTTTTCCACTCCTGTTTGACAGGTGCATCAAATTTCAATTTTTTACAGCAAGGCCAATTCTTGCTTTCAGCAAGAGTATCTCTAAAAGATTACGGGGTGAAGGCACCAACAACACCCAAAGACCAATTTATCCGCACCTGTTTGACTGGGGCATAAAATTAAATATTTTTACAGCAAGGCCAATTCTTGCTTTCATCAAGACTACCCGTAAAAGGTTATGGGATAAAGGCACCAACAATACCCAAAGACCAATTTTTCCGCAACTGTTTTACCGAGGCATCACATTTAAATATTTTATACAGCAAGGCCAATTCTTTCTTTCATCAAAAGTACCTCTAGAAGATTACAGGGTGAAGGCACCAACAACACTGAAAGACCAATTTATCCACACCTGTAGTACAGGGGTGGCAAATTTAAATTTTTTACAGCAAGACCACTTTTTGCTCTCATCAAGACTACCTCTAGAAGGTACGGGGTGAAGGAACAAACAACACCCAAAGACCAAGATTTCCACCACTGTGTGACAGGGGCATTAAATTTCATTTTTTTTACAGCAAGGCCAATTCTTGATTTCATCAAGACTACCTCTAGAAGGTTACAGTGTGAAGGCTCCAACAATACCCAAAGACCAATGTATCCACACCTGTTTGACAGGGACATCAAATTTACATTTTTTACAGCAAGTCTAATTCTTGCTTTTATCAAATGTACCTCTAGAGCAGTGGTTCTCAACTCCGGTCCTCAGGACCCACTAACAGGCCAGGTTTGCAGGATAACTGAAATACATCACAGGTGGTATAATTTGCTGCTCAGTGATTGCAGTATTCTAGTCTGCATCTCCCCAAGGTAATACTTCAAATATGGCCTGTTGGTGGGTCCTGAGGACAGGAGTTGAGAACCACTGCTGTAGAGGGTTGGTGAAGACACCAACAACACCCAAAAATCAATTTATCCACACCTGTTTGACGGGGTGTCAATTTTCATTTTTTTACAGCGAGGCCAATTCTTGCTTTCATCAAGACTACCTCTATAGGATTACAGTGCAAAGGCACCACCAACACCCAAAGCCCTATTTTTCCACACCTGTTTCTTCTATCCAGAGTCTGAGAAAGAGCACCAGCCTTTATCTAAAAAAAAATTGTTAATCTTGGCCTGAGTGTGCTATAATTTGGCTTCTTCACATAAGGCTTGCTCACTATGGTGCAAAACTTTGTTATTTCCATCCAAAGTCTGCCAAAGAGACACCAGAATTTATGCAAAAATTCTCTAATCTTGTTCCGAGTGCACTAAATTGTGGCATCCTCATACAAACTGGCTCCCCAAGCCGTTGTTTACTAAATAAAGAGAGCCTGCAGGGAAAATCAATTTAATTGTCATTATTATGTCTTTATAAATGTCAGTTTTGCTGCAGCAGGTTCTATACATGGAACAGATGCACCACTTTACAGGCAGACTAAGGGGACCCCCAGGCACTATATTTCAAGGAATTTTTCATTTCTATTGTTTCACTTTAAGCTTCATTAAAATCACTGCTCCTTTACAAACTATATTTTTTGCTGTGCTTGAGACTTCTGGCGCAAACTGAACCAAGGGGTGTCCAGCCCATCTCTGTAGAGGAATCCAGACTCCATGGGATCCAAGTTTCCATATACAGAGGGGGAAAACAAATTGGTCCCACACAGCCTTTGATGAATGTGATGATCCACCTGTCTGAGTGCTAATATCAAATCAGAAGGGTCCCTGAGTGTGTGCATGTAATGTACAATAACAAGTGACTACAATTTGTATAGGAGTTCTGGTGGTCTATTTTTTCCTTTACTGCCCCTGTGTTTGCCTGTGGGATTTTTTTTTTTTGTTCAAATTGTGACAGTTCTAGGTATAAAATATTTAATGGATATATATACTGCTAATAATCTTCTGATTATTATTGTATCTGAGAACACACATTGAGCCATTCTCATCCCAATGAATAATCAATTATCATATATGGAAATATATGTAGAAAACAGAGTCACGTTAGCAAGGATAATTAAACATACTGGGTGATTAAAAACTTGAACATAAAAAAATACACATATATAGTCCAAAAGAACCAAAAGAAAGATCATAAACATTAGAGTTCCCAATGGGTGATGTAAAAGAAAGTTAATGGTTGAGCTTGAAGACACTTTGCCACACGTGATTCCCAATCAGAATATCATGCAACCTACATATATCCCCATGTGCAGCTGACCACCAGAGATGCCGCCACCTTAGATGAAAAAAATGCCTGCTTACCAGCAGTACTGGACCTCTTTTTTTCAAAAGGCCATTAACGCTTTTGGCTGATTACCTTGCCAGGGTCTTTAAACTGTGTCCCTGCAAACTCTCTTTGGGCCATAGGAGAAATCATCCGACTGGAGTGTTCATGTTGTCAGGCTCAAAATCAAAAAATGCTCCACATAGTATAAAATCCAATGACACTTTATTTAGAATAGTGGAATTACACTCACATTTCAGTAGATTAAAAAGCATGTTGTAAATCTTGCCAGCCGGCATAAAAACAAATGCCCGCACTTCCGGGACTCATGGCATGCGATGACGTCAGCACGTCATCAGCCCTACGTGTTTCATCACAGACTGCCGTCATTTTTGGACACGGGTTACGTGCTGTGCCATTGCCTCATATAGCATAGTACAAAACCAAACCTAGATCTGGATCCCGAGTACTCGGCTGGACGCCAACCAAGCCTCATTCAGCTTGCAAACCTATTCCTTGTAGATTTAATCACTTTTCATTGCACTCTACATAAAAAATATCCAAATATTGTAATCGACACCCCACATATCATCACATAGGCTACTATATGCTATTTCCATCCAGTTCTCGGATGAGTATTGACCCTATATTTACAGTATACTGTTTCAACCCATTCGAAAGAGAAAAATATTCATAGGGACACTAAAGTATACTGCCATCTAGAGGGCAAAACATATATTGTAGTCTGCATGACACATAGATACAACTAGCCACATCTACTTATATTAATCATTAAAATCAAAATGAAAATTTAACCAAATATATAGGTATTTGCTGGAATCCAGAGAGCCCTTCAGGATCCAAACAGTGACATCACATGTGGTGGAGGGTACAAATATTTGGTGAGGCCATTTGCTAGCAGTGTTAATATTTTCGTCTACTAAATGAACACTATTTTAGTCAACTAATATACGACTAAAACTAAACAAATCAGATGACTAAAATGAGACTAAAACTAAAATAGCATTTTATTTAAAAGACTATGACCAAAACTAAATCAAAATTTGATGTAAAAATGAACACTGCACTATCACATAAGAATAAGGAGGGGGCATCTACTAAGCCGCTGAAAGAAAAAAAATAAGAAAAATATTTTTCTTATTTTTTCTTAATATTTAATGTTTGTAATATATTCAGGTAATATGTGCAATAGCTTTGCAGCCAATAGAGTTTACAGTTTTTTTCTGTTTAATATTATAAAGTTGCACTTTTGTTTGTCAGAAAGCAATATTTGTGTTTATGAAACTTGATTTTAAAATGGCCATAGTACCCAAGTTCTTATAATTATTTAGAGTATTACGGATTCAGGTTCCAGCATACTTTTTGGGGATCATACAAGGGAGGGTTGTGGCATTTGTCTGGGACACAAAGCCAAAGATCCCCAAAGCTACTCTTTATCTTCCTAAGCTTGTGTAGGCCTAGGCATTCCTAGTTTTTTGGCATATTACCACGCAGTCCATTTGGCCTATCTACCTAAATACCACACAGTACATGAAACTCCCCTTTGGATTAGAGTTGATCAATTGTGAGCCTATATCTGTGGCCACCTCCTGTGGTCACGTCCGGCGGACCTTGCTAATTTAAGCAATCCTATCATGAAGCATTGCATATCGATATGGGACAAACTTAAGTCAACTTATGGACCCCGTATAAGCCACTTCTCTCATTCCTCAGAAACCCAGCTTTTTATCTGGCTTGGGAATCCCCTGTGCTGTTCCATGAGTGGACTGCAGCAGGTCTCATTTGCCTGTCCTATGTGAGACATTCAGATTTCCCCAGTCTGAGTTATACCAATATTTCCAAATTAAAAATTTCTACAAGCCATACACACACATGGGAGATTTGTTAAATCAATTCTCACGGCTCAAAAATATCTGAAAACACGATCCACATATAAGAGGACTAATTTCAACTCTCTACAATCAATTTGTGGTCAAACCAGATGATGGCCCCTACGTATGTCGCTAAGTAGGGAAAGAGACCTAGGCTGTACTTTTGACACAGCAAATTGGTCTGAGATATGGTCTGCAACCCATACTTCCTTGCCCAATGTGGTGGTGATGGATGCCAATTAAAAGGTGCTAGCCAGATGGTATCTGCTTGCAGCTAGAATAGCAAAATATGTCCCTAACCACTCAGCACTCTGTTTTCACGGCTGTTTAGAATCAGGCACACACATGCACATTTGGTGGGACTGCCCAGTGGTCCAGCCTAGTTGTTCTGCCCAGTATTGTAACTTGGTATCCATCTAAGGCAGCACCCACTTGACTTATATGATTGGTTACGGGACTTGCAGTTCCCTGTATGTACCTGTATACTGTATATATGTATCCTCTTAAGGCAGAGTTTGATGCATGTACATATGGTCCTTTATCCTCTAGAGATCCTAAATTAGATTAATTTCTAACTTATTTAGGTTAGGATTATTTATAAATTAGTATATGGTATGGTCGATATTGTCCCATAACCACAATAATGGGATATGGGTGGCTAATTTCTTCCCTTTCCTTTTCCCCCTTGAATATATCTGTATATATATATATATATATATATATATATATATATATATACAGTACTCAGCATAAATGAGCACACCTTTTGAAAAGTAAGATTTCAATCAATATCTCAATGAACGCAAGAACAATTTCCAAAAAATTGACAAAACTGAGTTTTATAGAACATCTTAACTTAGATTACAAAATCAAAATTCAAACTTAAACTTAGTTGATGCAAACATGAATACACCCCACAACAAAAACTACTACATCTAGTATTTTGTATGACCTCCATGATTTCTAAGGACAGCACCAATTCTTCTAGTTTAGACATGGAATGAACAAGTTGGTGACATATTGCAACATCTATCTTTTTCCATTCTTCAAGAACGACCTCTTTGAGAGCCTGGATGCTGGATGGAGAGTGATGTCTCTTCAAAATTCCCCATAGGTGTTCAATTGGGTTCAGATCAGGAGACATACTAAGCCATTGAATCACTTTCACCCTATTCTTCTTCAAAAATGCCATAGTGGCCTTAGATGTGTATTTTGGATCATTATCATGTTGGAAAAGTGCATGACGACAAAGGGCACAGGGTGATGGTAGCATCATCTCTTTCAATATAGAGTAGTACATCTGTGAATTCATGATATCAGCAGCACTCATGCAGCCCCATAGAAGGACACCACCATGTTTCACTGTAGGCACCATGCATTTTTCTTTAGAAAAACCAATATAAAAGATCAACGCTACAACATCCACATAACCGCTAGCAGAAATAAGGGAAAATGCACAACCTTTCAGAAAAAAAAACTCAAACAGAAATGCAGCACTAGTGAACAGTATAAAAGGCAAAGATAAAGCTCTTCCTAAAAAAACCAAAAACACTAAATTATAAACAAAAGCCCACAGTGTGATTCCATATGAGTGCAATATTTCCTTCAGTGAACCAAATGTGAGAAATGACCACTCACCAGATCCCACTGCTGTCTCAATCAAGAGAACAGCACATGCGCATTGTGCAGTATTAAATGCCAACTGATCTTTCTGCTGATGTCCACATCATCCTCATTAAGTTGTTATTTGTAACCAAAAATAAAAAGGTACATCATGGTGCAGTATTTAAAAAAATGCGTTCATCAAGAAGGGATAGTCTGGACTCTGGAGGATCACCTGTGATAGTAATAGTACGATTGATCTGAGTATCACTCCACCATCACCACATGCAATTCAAACTCACCAGACAGAGCATGTTAACAAGCACTGCAAAGCCCAGCAAGCCCAGTCAACCAATGGGATGGATGTTGATCATAACTTCAATATCCTCTCACTCAGTTCTCACAGTAGGTAGTTAAGGGGACAGCCGGCCGCTCACACCACTGTATGAACCCAGTGCATAAAAAGACAGGGTATCATAGTGTAGTATGTAAACGATTTATCAGTCATAAATCCACAAACAAACAAAGCAGCTGCTGTATAAAGCATAGGCCGCTCAAAAGACAAAGATAAAATCTGGTTACTCACATGTAGAACGCCGCCAAGGTCCACAATCGCCTTTGCAAAGCCATACAGTTTTTAAGCCATCAGTTCCAAAAACATTTATCTTGGTCTCATCACTCCAGAGTAGAGTCCCAGTAGTCTTCTTTTTCAGCATGGGCCTTGGCAAATTCTAGGTGGGCTTTTTTATGCATGGGATTTAGGAGAGGCTTCCTTTGTGGACGACACCCATGCATGCCATTCCTATGCAGTGTACACAGTATTGTGTCATGGGAAACAATCACCCCAGTTTTGCTTTCAGTTGGTGGAGAGGAGAACTTTCACTTGTGGCGCCGCAGCCCTCCGAACGGAAGTATGAGCTGGGTACCTGTCAAAACAAAGTACCCGCTCACCCCCTCCCAAAAAATGACATGCCAAATGTGGAATGTCAAGGGGTCAGGAGTCCTTAAAGCTGAAGTTTCACTTTTGGGTGGAACTCCGCTTTAAGTAATGCCCTTTTATAATCAACTATCTGCTGGACTCCTGTTTAATGAATAATTAGACTCACCTGTAGTTGAATACAAGTTAAACAGGATTTTGTTGTCTAAAATCTAGCATTGCTCCTAAGACTTTCATTGGGTATATTCATTTTTTCAACATGGTCTTGAATGAATTTGTTAGGAAAAATACTTTTTTGACTGTGCAAATTAACAAATCTTGGTTGCAATCAATGGCCTGCATTTGTGGGAGTATTTTCTAGCATAGTGTCTTATAGAAAATGTTGATTCTTAAAGGAAAGTAAAGGTTTTCTGACAAATCTGTTGGGGTGTACTCATTTCTGCTGAGCACTGTGTATATGTACAGTATCTCACAAAAGTGAGTAAACCCCTCACATTTTTGTAAATATTTTATTATAGCTTTTCATGTGACAACACTGAAGAAATAACACTTTGCTACAATGTAAAGTAGTGACTGTACAGCTTGTATAACAGTGTAAATTTGCTGTCTCCTCAAAATAACTCAACACACATCCATTAATGTCTAAACCGCTGGGAACAAAAGTGAGTACACCCCTAGGTAATAAATGTCAAATTGGGCCCAATTAGCTATTTAACCCTCCCCGGTGTCATGTGACTCGCTAGTGTTACAAGGCCTCAGGTGTGAATGGGGAGCAGGTGTGTTAAATTTGGTGCATCTGTCGGGCATCCTCAAATGAAAGGAGGAAGAACGCAAGGTCTCTAAAATCCACCAACTTCGTGATGTCATCATGGAGGAGTGGAGGAGTGGAAGAGGACTCCAGTGGCAACCTGTGAAGCTCTGGTGAACTCCATGCCCAAGAGGGTTAAGGCAGTGCTGGAAAATAATGGTGGCCACACAAAATATTGACACTTTGGGCCCAGTTTGGACATTTTCAGTTAGGGATGTACTGACTTTTGTTGCCAGCGGTTTAGACATTCATGTCTGTGTATTGAGTTATTTTGAGGAAACCGCAAAGTTACACTGTTATACAAGCTTTACACTCATTGCTTTACATTGTAGCATGGTGTCATTTCCTCAGTGTTGTCACATGAAAAGATATAATAAAATATTTACAAAAATGTGAGGGGTGTACTCACTTTTGTGAGATTCTGTATACATATATATATATTGTAAGGGATTAGTTTAGTAGCGGGGTGTGCATGACCCGATGGATGGGTCACAGCACAGTGAAGTAGGCACGGACAGACAGCAGGATCTTTGTGAAAGCAAAAACTGTGGTTTATTTACACATCTGTGGTTATAAAGTGAAGGCATCAAAACAGGTAAAATAAAACAAAACAGAAAATAAACCCTTGCCACTTTGGGCGTCTAACTACAAAGACACAGGGACCTAACTACTTGTTCTGCCACAGCCTACCACTGCCAAGACACTTGGCAGTCACAGAGAAATAAACAGAGGCTTTGAATCACCCAGACTTAATCTCACCATTCAGAGGTATTCTTACTCCCCAGTCTGGAATGCACAGAGATCTGGTTACAGGGTGGAGCCCCTTGTTGAAGCAACCTGTGAGTTTTATAGAGCCCTGAGTGCTTTATCTGTTACACCAGAGCTCTTTAACCCTCATTGAGCCTGTCACAATATATA
>BLSH010557749.1:235919-250187 GCA_018402905.1 Glandirana rugosa | reverse complement strand
GAAGGACAAACACCGTGTAATCATATACACTCCACTTATAAAATGCGTTCAATGTGCTGCCCATTGTGTTGGATTGTCAATGCAACCCTCTTCTCCCACTCTTCACACACTGATAGCAACACCGCAGGAGAAATGCTAGCACACAATGGGCAGCACATTGAACACATTTTATAAGTGGTCAGAAACATGTAAATAACTCATGAAAGAATAAAGTTATGTTAAAACCAAGCACACCATTGTTTTTCTTGGGAAATTCCCAATAAGTTTGATGTGTCACATGACCCTCTTCCTATTGAAAAAACAAAAGTTGGATTCAAAATGGCCAACTTCAAAATGGCCGCCATGGTCACCACCCATCTTGAACAGTTTCCCCCCTCACATATACTAATGTGCCACAAACAGGAAGTTAATATCACCAACCATTCCCATTTTATTAAGGTGTATCCATATAAATGGCCCACCCTGTATATATACAAACATTTTTGTCAACCCACTCATGAATCTATGTACCATATTTTTTAGCTCCTCAAAAAGTATTTTTTAGGTGGACTCTTATGGTCACTTAAGAGTTAAGAATTTTGACAAAGTAAGTACAAGTTATGTAACTTTTCACTCATTTATAGTATGGAACTGCTTTACTGTATGTATGAAATGGTTTGGTTGTGATCTGCGGCATTGCTGGATCCTGTAGTCCCTCAGGTATCTGGTGCCCTTCACAATGGACTCCAACATAGCCTGGGGAAGGAGCACTCATGCTCTGTAACATGCAGCCACGCCTACACTGTGCCAGCATCCAGGAGTGATGTCACATCCACCTCCATGCTGTGCGTTCCAAGCTAACCAGGAAAGTTCCATGATCCCACACAGTATCTCCAGCCCAGTGGATCTAGAGGGTACAATGGCATTTCCATCCAGTGGAACCAAGGGTCCTTGTGACTTTTATCTGCGTTCCTTTGCTTGTGAGAGAATTTTCTTTTTAAAATGTGAGTTGCCTACTATGTGCTAATAAATTGAATACTTTGATACTATACTCAGATGGTGCTTTCTCCCCTTTTTTATCTCTGATGTCCTTACTGCTGATCTACATTAAAAGCCACAAAGGCCCATACCTGTAGCTACAAAGACACTCCTGAGTCTTCGCCCTTGAGGATCCAGTCTACTAACACTCTATTAGAACAAAAGCGGAGGCTAAATCTGGGCAGCTATTTGGTGGCCTTGTGAGTAAAAGACAGCTTGCTGATCTTGGTGACATTGATGCTGTAAGGATATAAGGGCCAGTGTAGCTTTGCAGGGCACAGCCTTTACAGTGTCCCTGATATGGACATTCCTTTTAGTCTCAGAGATCAAGAAGGGCTATCTACATGTATTCAGGCTGTCTACAGTTTGTTAGCTAGACAGTAGCTGACCCAGGCTGGGAGAAAGAGTTAATGTTGTTTGCTGCTGTTCCTGTGCTTTTTGGATCCAGCCTAGCCAGGTTAAGTTCTGTAGCTTTGGCATGTGCAGAGAAAAAAATGACGTGACTGCTGCACGTTGCAGTTTGTCCAAGGCTCCGGGAGTCTGGAGATCTGAAGAAAAACAAGCAGCCACCGCTCATCTGGGATGAAAGCTATCAGTGCAAGATCTGTGAGGCGCAGTGCTTGGAAGGCTCTTGGCAGTCCAACATCCTAGTAAAGGAATGGAACCGACAACCTCTTGCAAAGCAAATGCATTTCTTTATTTCAAACCTGGATTAAAAAATGACATTATTCCGTCCATGCTGAATGTATGGAATCATGTAATTTTTAATCCTGGACTGAAATAAAGAAACATATGTGCCTTGCAAGCGGTTGCCAATTCCATTCCTTTAATCTGGTGATCTACCAGCCCTGGAGAGCACCAAATATGGACTACTAACTTTTGGAGGTATGCCTGAGCAGCCTAGTAGAGATAGTTAAGGAATTCTCCAATGTAATTGTTCACGCTGGACTGTATTGCCAAAGTATTTAAGTAAAAGTTGCATCAAATGTCCTAAGCCTGGTTTGAAGTAATTTCAAAGGGGTGCATAATGGTTCTGGTGTATAAAAGAACTAGGGTCAGTAAAGCACAAATGGGGTATGACGTAAAGCCACTACAAAAGGTCTACTTGGCAAGACAAGCAGGAGAAGTAATGCAGTTTCTTTAGGTAATTAGCAACTAGTGCTTGGTACATTTCAACCAGTTGTGAAGCGTGGTACCTGGTGTAGGTGACAGGTCCTCCAGTAGGGAGGAGGTCGGTGATCTGGCTCCCTCACCAGTGGTCGGTTTCCTAAAGCAACCGGGACCAAACCCATGTTATGGAGACCGATAGCCTGGCCACATGGTATGAGAAGGAAGAAGTTAACAAGTGCACGCATGAGGTCCATGCTATGTGCATTGTGGGATTACTTCTGTAACTGAGAGTGAGGTGACACAAGTACGCTGGACTGGTGGAGAGAGCAAGGGATCAGCAATGTCCCTCATAAATGCAACATGCATCAAACTAAGGTGTGCAGCAACATTGGACAGCACTTTGCAGAGAAACGCTGTACTTTTATTACTGCACACATGGTGACATGGCTCATCTCTAAGTTAGCGAACTGCCTTAATATTTGATTCTCACATAACCGCAGTCCCTGCCTGGTCCCAGGCATTAATGAGCACGTACATTGCAAAATGTACCCCCATGTGCAGGGCGAGTGGCCCCGTCCACAACTTGGCGTAGTCAGCAGGATACACCCACCTCATGCACCTGAAGACCATCCCTTATACTGGTTACTGATTCAGTGTGCTTGAAGTCATTACTATGTGTGTTGGCAGCCTCTGAGTAAACAGGAATCTTTGTTGCTGTTATCAGGAGAGGTGCAGTGATTATACTTTATCATGTTTAATCACCATTCATCAGTGGCCCTTTTGGGTGTACCGCTACAACAGTAAAAAAAAATATTAATTTGGGTGTTTCTTGATAACTTAAAAGTTTACGTTGAGCTGATAGCTTCCCGGATTCTCTGCTTGTGCTGATCAGTTAATACGTTTTCAGCTATCCCTGAGGACTACACCCCTTTAGGTTATATAGATAAAAAAAGATAGAGTTCCATAACCTTATCTTGTTTCTGTTGTCCTAATACAGAAAGGTGAATGATCACTGTCATCATATGACTGGCAGAATCACCAGGTGAAATAAAGAAACAAATCCTGGGAAAAAAAAAACAAAGTAAATGCAGCCACCAAATGTAATGACTGATAAGCTGCTATAATTTAAATTTTCATTTTGGGCTTTTTACAAAGCTAAGTTGCTGCATTAATCTGTGTGGGAAAGCCCAGGTTTGCTATATACAGTAGCTACCACAAAAATACATGGTTGCACATAAATTTTTCCATAATTACGTCAGTGCTAAAACAACGTGAAAATTGAAATGCTCTGTGATGCTTTAATCATTGTGATAATCTGACTACATACCAATCTATTATATCTACAACGTATATTGGTAGTATATATTTATTATGTGTAGCATCATATTAACATGCATTGGCAATCAAACAGTTAATTAAGCCAAAAATGTTATAAAAGCATTGTACATCATGGCTGGGTTGTATTAAAAAAATGCATGAAGAATGGCTTTAAAACGTCCTTGAGGAAGTTATAGTCATAAATGTAGCAATATAAAGAAAGACATCATGACCTGACTTGACCACAATTCTGCACATGAAATGTCAAAGGCAATTAATGGCATTTAGATAATATCAGCACCTCCTATGACACACAGCATAGACTGGTACATAGAGTCTTTTCTAACAACATTTTCCACATAGTTCTATTCAGAATCTAAAATAAATTGTTATAAATATGTAACTGCTAACTATTGAAAAATAACATGAAAAGGTAGACATATATTGTGTACATACAAAATTAACAATTGTTCATCAGTGTAATGGTTGAACACAAACCGGACATTGCATACGTCCTTACAGTAGGTGACATTCCTTGACATTTGGATAGAATCAAAGAAATATTTCTGGCTAGGTATTACATTTGGCCTTTGAAAACCTTTTATGTTCTTTTTGAACCACAGGGTACTTGTATGTTCCAAATGTCAGGCAAAGTGATTTAGCATACATATTATATGAAGTCAAATTATACAACCGCAAAAGAACATTCAACAGGAGTCTCTTAACTTCAGCACCCAATGTGCCCTTTTCTATTACCAGGGAGACTTTATTTGCTTTGGATACATTTCTACATAAGGCACATACAATAGGTGTGCCTTTCTTATCGCCACAAGTGGTTACATGCAAGTTATACAGAAATATGCTAAAGGTAATTTTCATATTTTCCTTCCTGCTTGGGAAAATGAATATATTTAAACATGTCACTTCTTGTAGCACCCTGTTCTATACAGTTGTGTCTCTAATAAATGTAGAATGTGTTATCTCTATGTTGTAACCAGCCTGAGCTGATATTTTTCTTTTCCACTTTCTGTAGGTTTTCTCTAAGCCTGGTGGGTTGATTGCTTAAGCCTGTTGCTGGAAAGCAAGTCTTATAGTCAGTGTAGGAAAGATTAACCACTGGGTCATGAATATTTAACTGACTCAACCAATCTATAATGATGGTGTTCAAAGCTTATGGTCTGCAATAAATGAAGCAGTAGAATCTGTGATTACATCTACTTATATTAATTTATATTAATCTTTGTCAAATACTAGAGAAAAAATCTTTGTTGTATTGGCACATAAAGAATTTTCAAGATTATATCAGAGAGGATATTAATCCATTTGGTCTACGTGTCCAAATTTTTCCCTCATTTGAGATTACAGACCCCAACTTTAACAGGTTCCCGACCGCGCGCCGTGTTTTCGCGGTGGCAGTCGGGATGCTGAGCGCGAATCGCCGTAAATAAGCGGCGATCTGCAATCAGCCACCAGGGGGTGCGCGCCTGAGGAGTGTGCCCGTGGCTCGGGCGGACCCGATGTCCGCCGGCGAGCCGCGATGAGCGGCTACAGGGAAAGAACGGGGAACCATCAATGTAAACACGGCGGTTCCCCGCTCTGTTAGTAGGGGCATGAGAGATCTACTGATCCCTGTCACTGGGATCAGTTAGATCTCTCATGCCCATGTTAGCCCAACCCCCCCACAGTAAGAACACACCCAGGGAACACAGTTAACCGCTAGCTCTTCCCCCCCAGGTTAACCCCTTCCCTGCCAATGACATTTATACAGTAATCAGTGGACATTTAAATTTCTGATCGCTGTATAAATGTCATTGGTCCCAAAAAAGTGTCAAAATGTCCGACATGTCTGCTGCAATATCGCAGTACCGCTAAAAATTGCAGATCGCCGCCATTACTAGTAAAAAAAAAACCCCAGAAATGAATTCTCACCATCCGTAAACGCGTCCACTTTTGCGCAAACCAATCAATAAATGGTGATTGTGATTTTTTTTATCACAAATATGAGGAATTATATAAATCGGCCAAAAACGGTGAAAAAAAATGTTTTTTTATATTTTTTTTTTGGATTTGAATTTTTTGCAAAATGGTCGCTCTTCTTTTGTTTATAGCGGTTATCAGAAATGATGCCGTGGCGATCAAATACCACCAAAAGAAAGCTCTATTTGTGGGGAAAAAAGGACGCAAATTTTGTTTGGGTGCAACATCGCACGACCGCGCAATTGTCAGTTAAAGCGACGCAGCGCCGAATTGCAAAAAGTGCTCTGGTCCTAAAGCTGGAAAACCTTCCGGTTGGTAAGTGGTTAAACAGTTGTGGGAAAATAACCTCAAATTATGTTCCAAAAATATGATGTCATTACTGATTGAGGAATATAATAAATGTACGGTAGAGATGGACAAACAGATTGATACAGTGCAAAAAGTTCTTGCTCCACATCAGACCCATGCATTAGTGTCTGATTTAGAAAGCAAACTTAAAATTAATTTACAAAAATTTAACAAAGACATCCTAATCAGCAAGGATAAAAAATTACATCGTGACCTCAAGGCCTTCAGAGAGGAGAGGGCCTATAGATGGCATCAATCTACACACAATAGACAAACATCACATAGTAACGGTAAAATCCATAAACGCAATGATAATTCTGTTATCTCTACATATTCGTCTGTTTCTCCCTCATCATCTTCAGGTCAACCCAAAAATCTGCGACGTTCTAAACGCCGCCGACATGGAGACAGTTCTCATGACCACTCCCCTTCATCGGATGAGCCCCATCCAGATGCAGGTAATATACGCACTACTAGTTCTCGACACAACGTACACACGATCACCCCCGCTCCCCGTACCACACACCCTACACATGGTAATGCACACTCCTCGTTTTCTGTTCCAACTACCCCTTATACCCAAATCCCCATGCGAGGGACTTTTTTAGATCAACTACGAACCAAAACACAAGCTCATCAAACCAAAATCAAACTCACCAAGAAAACAAACACCAATCCACCACATTAAATGTAGTCAATTTATCTAGACACACATTATCACCTGATGAACTAAATGTTCTAGCAAGGGGTTTAACCTTTTGCCCTGATTTTCACTTAAATTAATTTGAAACTATCAAAGATATTCATTTGTTTATCAGAAATCTTCTACTTAAAAGCTTATATGCCAAAAGAAATGTTGTGACAACCACACCCTTACCACCTCCCCCCGATGTGCAAGCCCTAGATCTTCTCATATCCTTATTGGAGGAAAATGACTCTGCGGATCTCGTTGACTCCATTGACCTTGAGAGCTTACTCGGCATGGCCGATATTGCATCGGCCAGCACCGAGCAGCCCCCGGTCTCTACACTCAAAAAACCTTCATCTTTATATCCTCCCCCCAGCTCCAATCACAATGCAGCTACCTTCTTAAAAATGGTCACCAAAGAGATCAGTTGTTTATCCATCCCCTCCGACCCTTCGTCAAATTTTTCAGTCCGCAAACGCAATGCATTGAAGGCTTTGGCCTCAAATACCGATTTGGTGATCAAACCATCCGATAAGGGTGGCAATGTTGTGGTTATGAATAGTATTGACTACATAGATATGTGTATGTCTATATTAAATAACTCCGATTGGTACCGTCCCATTCCTTCCAATTTGATCGATCGGTTCTCCAAAGAATTTTATACCTTTGTAGACAATGCTTATTACCACAATGTAATACCCAAACATGTATGGGAATACATACGCACTAGTTACCCACGAACAGCAACCTTTTATGCATTGCCCAAACTTCATAAAAATTCTACCAAGCCCCCAGGACGTCCAATTGTTTCAGGATGTGCTAATCTTACTAAAAATCAGAGTCACCTTGTTGACAATCACTTACAATCTTTAGTTGTTAAACTTCCTTCATACGTACGCGATACCATTCACTTTTTGCAGATTCTTGAGGGCCTCCACGTCGATGGTAACATCGTCTTGGTCGCCATCGACGTCGAGGCCCTATACAGCAGCATCCCCCACGGCAGGGGTTTGGCAGCTATTAGACATAAACTTACCTTATCCAACTCTTTGGACCCCCAATATGATGAATTTGTGGTGCAGGATCTTCAGTTCATTCTGGAGCACAATGTTTTTTCTTTCAATGGCACCCACTTCCTCCAGGTGCAGGGGGTTGCGATGGGGACATGTTGTGCCCCATCGTATGCCAACCTGTACCTGGGGGAGTGGGAACACCAATTGTGGCATGACTCAGGCATTTCTGTCTATGCTGGTCACATATTGGCATGGTATCGTTATATTGATGACGTTGTCATGCTATGGAAGGGCTCTGTCCCTCTCTTACATCAATTTCTAGCCTACCTTAACCAGAATGAGCTGAATCTGCACTTTACAATGTCTTACAACACCCATGAGTTGCCCTTCTTGGACGTTGTGGTACAGAAGGGCCAAGATGGGCGACTACTCAGTCAATTATTCCTCAAATCCACTGCCGGAAATTCCTTACTTCATGCCAGCAGCTTCCATCCCAAACCATTGTTGGCCTCTATTCCCTATAGTCAGTACCTTCGAGTATTTCGCAATTGCTCTGATGAGTCCTGTTTTATTAAAGAGGCCAAAGAGCTACAAACACGACTCCTAGAACGTGGATACTCCAGAGCTTCTCTGAAGCGTGCATTCAGGAGAGTTCGGAGTGCCCCTGGAACTGACCTCCTAAATAAGAAAAAATACAAACTGCAGACTCGACTACACGTATAGTCACTACTTACTCTACCCAGCATAAGCAAATCAGACGTATCCTGGGTAAATATTGGCATCTTTTTACCATGGATTCCCAATTATCCCCATTTGTTCCAGATGCACCTGCTGTGGCCTACCGTTGGGCTCCTTCGGTCAGCGACAGATTGGTCTCCAGTGAATTCAGTGCCCACAGGAGAGACCCATGCATTCGACATGGTACTTTCTCCTGTGGGGGATGTAATTATTGTCAATACATGGACAGACGTAATAGAATTATATTGCCCAATCGCCATGTCTTTCGTCCCAAACACTTTGTTAATTGCAAAACTCCCGGCATAGTGTACCTCCTCTCTTGTGAGTGTGGAGGTTACTATGTCAGGAAAACCAAAAATGAATTCTGGAAGAGGATATATCAACACACTCTTTCCATAACTAAACGTGACCCTGCCACCCCCCCTTGGTCGACATACTGCTTTAATCCATCCCACCCTTCTTCCAAAAGTTTTTTTCTTAGTTCTGGACCGGGTCCACTTCGGCTCGCGCGGGGGTGACTTCAACAAACAACTCCAGCGTGAGCTCTGGTGGATCCATACCCTCCAGGCTACGTCCCCTCCTGCACTCAATGAGATCTGCAGCTTTAAACCCATCCTCATGGGCTGTGAACTCACTTTATGAGTATTTTTTACATGTTCATTCTTGGTTTAGTATTCAATACCTACCCTAGGATTTATTCACTCATTATTATTTTTTGCATTGTTCCTTAAACACCCATCATATGCCTCCTTTATTTATTTTTCATCTATCACCATCACCTGCCTTAGTCTTTTCTTTGTTGCTGATTGGTATTTGCTTTATCAGCACTACATTCATATCTCCTCTGTTATTACCTTTTTTATACATGTCCACTGTTCCCTAGCATTTTCAGTCATTTCTCATTTCATTCACTATTTTCTTCATCTATTCATTCATTTATTTTCATCATCATTATTTTTATCTATTTTCCACGTTTTTTATTTTTCATTTTCACTTGCCTGTCTGCTGGGCTTGCACCCACATTCCATTCCCAAATCATCTTTCTTCGCCCATTTACACCATCTACCACCAGGTGTCGCATTTACTCCCCGGCTTGGGGGTATTGTGCGCCACCCGGCGGGTAGGCTCCACTGGAGCTTGCCGTCACTGCCTTTGGCCGTTTCGGTGGCTCCTTGTTGGAGCGAGCTTTTTGCCCTGGCAGGCCCCCGTCTGCTCGGACACACCCGCCAGCGGAGGTCCGATGCGTGACGTCATCCCGCCCCCGATGGGTGGGGCTACGCCGCGCGCCGTTCACTCCGGAGGGACCCAAGGCGTTCGGCAAGCGGACTTAATTGCCGCATGACACGAACAGCCAGCACCTGTCAGTGTCTTCCCGGATTGGCTGCCGCAGACACTTACGCTCCCTTAAAAGCCAGGTCAGTACTTAGCTATCTTCATGCAGCCCGTATCCACACCGACCGCACGGACCAGGTAATTTGACGCTATGATTTTTGTATCTTCCAGCTCCTTACTCATGCCTTTTGTGCCCATAACCCTTTTAAAGTTAGTATGTGGCTGGTATACTACATATACTTATCCTAATACAACAAGCTGTGTTTAACTCATAAACTGGCCTTAACACAACTAGTAGTATTTGGTCTTTAATATCTGGACCCATTACCTCATAGTACTGTGTCTTATCTGTTTAACTGGGCACTATGCGGCATGATTCAAGGCAGTTTACCCTCTTTATACACCTTTGAATTTTTCACTAGTGTCATACACCTCATACGTTTATACATATGTATATATTTTTCTTATTCAGTGTAATCCACACACTCTGTGTGGTTGGGCCGGCACAGCCACCTTGGGCCCCTTGTGGTCGCACAACATTCTATGCTCCCTTTTCCGGGATCTATGCACTCCTGGCATTTGTCTGGATCACACCCCCAGATCCTCTCGGGCTGACATCCCCCTTTTTTGGTTTGTTGGGTGCCTCCAGCATATATGTAAGTGCCATTTTCACCTTTTATGGTGAATGCTTATTTACCTACTTTACTCAGTTTATTCTCAGTTTGTCCCTACAAAACGTTTATATAATGTATACTCATGTCATGTATGATTTAATTTTCTACACACAGCACACTTTTGTTGTACTTGATGCTCATTATCCCCTGAAGAAGGATCAACCGAAACATGTTGGGACGTTTGTGAAATTGCCCCTGGACCCAGTGGTCATCTGAGTGTGCAAATCCCAAATGCATCGAGTCCAACCTTTTCTATGCTGATTTTTTGTGGTACCCTGTATTTTATCTTTATATGTGTAATTTGTTTATTACATTTATGATATTTTGTATTCTGTCTATACCCCTGTAAAGTGACAAACATGTATTCATTTTTTCGTTCACTTTGCCTTTTATCCATTTTTGCATGAATAATAAAAATATACAATTTTATATTCTATTTTCCTTTTTCTTAGTAACTACCCTGATTACTACATCTGCCTTTAAAGTCCAGGGGGATTATTCACATTGGAAATTCCCTCCCATTTTCCAGTTGCTCGTACTTATTTGGACGTGGCAGTTAATTTTGTCTATATGTATCACCACTCCCCTTCATTATACATGGTCTGCAATAAACATTTGGTAGCACTTTTTCCATAAATTTCCTCTAACTCCTGGGGTTTCTCTTGTGGTTGAGGTTCATGTGAATAACTGCCATCTTGGCCTGGCCTCAGCATGAACCATGTACTGAGGGCCCTGGATAACAAAACACTTGCAAAAGTGCATGCCTGAAGGGAGCTGGACTGAACAGAGATACTTTGCTTGAAGAGTGTCACAGAGGAGCTGGGTAGATGCAGTCATCAGGACCAGTAAATCAGGAAGCCAAAGATCAGCGTAGTTGGAAGCAGCAGACAGGATCAAGAACCAGAAGAAGGGATGTCAGCCAGGCAAGTCTTTAACCACTTGCCGACCAGCCACTATCGTTATAAGGCGACAGCTTCGCTCTCCAGCGCAAATTGCTGTAGCTGTACGGCGGCTCGCACAGGTGCAGTTGTGGGCACGCACCACCGGTGGCACATGCTTGTTGCCCGCTGCATGCTGCAGGAGCTTGCCCATGGGTCGGGTGGACTCGATGGCCGCTGGCGACCCAAGATCGCCTAGTACAGAGGCAGAACGGGGATCTGCCTATGTACAAAGCAGATCCCCATTCTGACAAGGGACATGATAGAGATCCACTGTTCCCAGTCATCAGCTCTATTTGTGGGAAAAAAAGGCCGTCAATTTAGTTTGGGTACAGTTTCGCACAACCGCGCAATTGTCAGTTAAAGCGTTGCAGTGCCGTATCGCAAAAAATGGCCTGTCATTAAGGGGGCAAATGCTTCTGGGGCTGAAGTGGTTAAAGGGCACAGCCTTTACCTGGACATTGCTTTTAGTCTCAGAGATCAAGAAGCGCTATCTACATATATGCAGGCTGCCTACAGTTTGTTAGCTAGACAGTAGCTGGCCCAGGCTGGGAGAAAGAGTTAATGTTGTTTTCTGCTGTTCCTGTGCTTTTTGGATCCAGCCTAGCCAGGCTAGGTTCTGTAGCTTTGGCCTGTGCAGAGAAAAAAATGACGTGATTGCTGCAGATGAGGACTGCTGCAAACTGCAGTCTGTCCAAGACTCCGGGAGTCTGGAGATCTGAAGAAAAACAAGCAGCCACTGCTCATCTGTGATGAAAGCTGTCAGTGCAAGATCTGTGAGGCGCAGTGCTTGGAAGGCTCTTGGCAGTCCAACATCCTAGTAAAGAAATGGAACCGGCAACCACTTGCAAAGCACATGCATTTCTTTATTTCAAACCAGGATAAAAAATGCCATTATTCCCTCCACGCTGAATGCATTTTTAAAACCTGGATTGAAATAAAGAAACATATGTGCCTTGCAAGCAGTTGCTATTTCCATTGATTTAGTCTGTAGATCTACCAGCCCTGGAGAGTACCAAATATGGACTACTACTTTTTGGAGGTATGCCAGGGCAGTCTTGTAGAGATAGTTGGGGAATTTACCAATGTAATTGTTCACGTTGGACCATATTGCCAAAGTATTTAAGTAAAAGTTGCATCAGCTGTCCTAAGCCTGGTTTGAAATACATTTCACAGGGATGCATGATGGTTCTGGGTGTATAAAAGAACTAGGGTCAGTAAAGCACAAATGGGGTATGAAGTTAAGCCACTACAAAATGTCTACTTGGTAAGACAAGCAGGAGAAGTAGTGCAGTTGCTTTAGATAACCAGTAACTAGCGCATGGTACATTTCAGCCAGTTGTGAAGCGTGGTACCTGGTGTAGGTGATGGGTTCTCCAGTAGGGAGGAGGTCGGTGATCTGGCTCCCTCACCAGTGGTCGGTTTCCCAAAGCAACCAGGAACAAACCCATGTTATGCAAACCCACAGCCTGGCTATATGGTATGGGAAGGAAGGAGTTAACAAGTGCACACATGAGGTCCATGCTATGTGCATTGTGGGATTACATTCTGTCACTGAGAGTGAGGTGACAGAAGTACGCTAAACTGGTGGAGAGGGCACAGGATCAGCAATGTCCCCCATAAATGCAACATGCATCAAGCTAAGGTGTGTAGCAACATTGGACAGCACTTTGCAGAGGAACTCTGTACTTTTATTACTGCACACAGTGAAATGGCTCATCTCTAAGTTAGCGAACTGCCTTAATATTTTATTCTCACATAACCGCAGTCCCTGCCTGATCCCAAGGCATTGATGCGTGCATACATGGTGAAAGGTATCCCCATGTGCAGGGCAAGTGGTCCCGTCCACAACTTGGCGTAGCCAGCAGGATACACCCACCTCATGCACCTGAAGACTATCCCTAATGCTGGTTACTGGGTCAGTGTGCTTGGAGTCGCTACTATATGTGTTGACAACCTCTAAATAAACAGGAATCATTGTTGCTTTTATCAGGAGAGGTGCAGTGACTATACTTTCAACAGGAGTCTCTTAACTTCAGCACCCGATTTGCCCTTTTCTATTACCAGGCAGATTTTATTTGCTTTGGATACATTTCTACATAAGGCACAGGCGATAGGTGTGCCTTTCTTATCGCCACAAGTGCTTACATGCAAGTTATACAGATATATGCTGAAGGTAATTTTCATATTTTCCTTCCTGCTTGGGAAAATGAATATATTTAAACATGTCACTTCTTGTAGCACCCTGTTCTATGCAGTTGTGTCTCTAATAAATTTAGAATGTGTTATCTCTATGCTGTAACCAGCCTGAGCTGATATTTTTCTTTTCCACCTTGAGAGGCTTAAGGCTTTAATGGAATTCAGAGACCAATTCTGTGGGTTACCATCCTTTCTCATATCGGTCAGGGGTTTGACCAGAGAAGAGAAATTCCAAATAAATGTCCGATAATAATTAGCAAAGCCAAGAAAACGTTGTAGCGAACGTTGATCTATGGGGCGAGGCCACTGTAGAACTGCAGATAGTTTTTCTAGGTCCATCGAAAAGCCGGCAGTAGAAATGACATAACCCAGAAATGTAACTTGTTCATGATGGAACTCGCACTTCTACAACTTACAATACAGGTTATTATCTCTCAGCCTCTGTAGCACACGGGAGACATCTGTGTGGTGGCTCTCTAGGGATTTAGAGTATATGAGGATATCATTGAGATAAACCACCACACATTGCTGCAACATATCTCGGAGAACATTGTTGATGAATTCCTGAAATAATGCAGGAGCATTGAAAAGACCAAATGGAATTACAAGGTATTCAAAATGTCCTGTCCTGGTCATAAATGCAGTTTTCCATTTGTCACCCTCTTTGATCCTCACAAGATTATATGCCCCTCTCAGATCGAACTTCATGAAAACCGTTGCTCCCTTGAAATTGTCAAATAATTCCGTAATCAATGGAATCAGATAGGCATTCCTAATCGTGAAGTGATACAAGGTCTCAGTTCACCACTCTTCTTTTCACAAAATAGAAGCCAGCACCAGCAGGAGATGAGGATTTGCAGATGAACCCTCAAGAAAGTGCATCGGCAACATACTCCTCCTTGGCTTTATCCTCAGAG
>BLSH010557749.1:197709-212937 GCA_018402905.1 Glandirana rugosa | reverse complement strand
AGGATCACGATATCCCTCTCCAAGGACGACCACGACACTCCCTGTCTAATAACAAGATTTAGCACTAGGAGATGATTTTAGATCAATAATCTGTCCCTCACAGCACCAGCAGGAACCTCTCCCTATAGCACTAGGAGATGATTTTAGAACAATAATCTGTCCCTCACAGCATCAGCAGAAACCTCTCCCTACAGCACTAGGAGATGATTTTAGAATAATAATCTGTCCCTCACAGCACCAGTAAACTGTACCTAATCCAGTATCAGATGGTTTTAGAATGCTAAACTTTCCCCTCACAGCACCGCCAGGAACCTTTCTGTAATACAGGATGAGATGATTTTAGAACAATAATCTGTCCCTCACAGCACCAGTAAACTGTACCTAGTCCAGTATCAGATGGTTTTAGAACGCTAAGCTTTCCCCTCACAGCACCGCCAGGAACCTTTCTGTAATACAGGATGAGATGATATTAGATCGGTAATCTGTCCCTCACAGCACTAGTAAACTCTACCTAGTCCATTATCAGATGGTTTTAGAACGCTAAGCTTTCCCCTCACAGCACTGCCAGGAATCTGTCTGTAATGCAGGATGAGATCATATTAGATCGGTAATCTGTCCCTCACAGCGCCGGCAGCATGCTCTCCCTACACTAGCCTGAGACGATGTGACACGTGGCATACGTGACTCCAGCTCAAACTTACTGATAGACATATCAGCCTGGATGTCACATCACTTCCTCAAACTCAACCTATCCAAAACCGAGCTTATGATATTTCCTCCCCCACGTGCCACTTCCCCAGATTTCTCTGTCAAAATCAATGGCTCAACTATCAACCCGTCCCCCCATGCCAAGGTCCTAGGTGTAATCCTAGACTCACAATTAACCTTTCAGCCCCACATCCAAACGCTATCCAAAACTTGCTGCCTTAACCTCCGCAACATCTCCAAGATACGCCCCTTCCTAACCGATGACGCCACAAGGCTTCTAATCCACTCCCTGGTCATTTCTCGCCTCGACTACTACTAATACTCTCTCCCCACTTCAGTCCATTATGAATGCTGCGGCCAGGCTCATCCACCTTAAAAACCGCTCGGCATCTGCTACACCCCTATGTCAATCTCTACATTGGCTGCCACTCAACCAATGTATTAAATTCAAGATCCTAACAATAACTTATAAATCACTTCACAACCTGGCCCCCAGCTACATCACTAACCTGGTCTCAAAATACCAACCAAATCGATCTCTTCGCTCCTCCTAAGACCTCCTGTTCTCCAGCTCCCTTGTCACCTCATCCCACGCTCGTCTCCAGGACTTCTCCAGAGCCTCTCCCATCCTCTGGAATGCTCTACCACAATCTGTCCGACTCTCTCCTCATTTGTCCACCTTCAGACGATCCCTGAAAACTCATCTCTTCAGAGAAGCCTATCCGGCTCCCACCTAACAACTGTACATTTATCTTCTCTATTAGCACATCCCCCACAGTTATTACCTCGTGTATCTCTTGACCTTCCCTTTTTAGATTGTAAGCTCTAACGAGCAGGGCCCTCTGATTCCTACTGTATTTAAGTGTATTGTATTTGTACTGTCTACCCTCAAGTTGTAAAGCGCTGCGTAAATTGTTGGCGCTATATAAATCCTGTATAATAATAATAATAATATAGAGGCTGTTTCACATGATGCACTAGCCTATCACAGCCATACCATTAGTAGGCATGGCTGTGATGGCTTCTAAGGGCAAACAAGTGAAACGCTTGTTGATTGGCTGCCCTGCAGCTATTCAACAGGCGCCAAAAATAGTCTGGGTCACATGATGTACTGGCCAATCACAGCCATGCCATTAGTAGGCATGGCTGTGATGGCTTCTAAGGGCAAACTAGTAAAACACGTGTTGATTGGCGGCCCTGCAGCTATAGAAAAGGCGAGCAAAATACCAAAATACCGAACCCAGACTTTTTTCAAATGTCCGGGTTCGGGGCACGGACACCCTAAAGTCCGGTACGGACCCAAACTTTACAGTCCGGGTTCGCTCAACTCTACTTATGAACAGTAATGTAAAGTTAAGCTGGGTTAGAGCAAAGATAAAATAGACTAGAGTACCTTTTTCATCACCCCCAGAAGGATTTCCCAGGTTAGGCCCAGAGCACTTTTTGCGATTCGCACTGCGTCGCTTTAACTGACAATTGCGTGGTTGTGCGACGTTGTACCCAAGCAAAATTTGCATCCTTTTTTTCCCAGAAATAGAGCTTTCTTTTGGTGGTATTTGATCACCGCTGCGTCATTTCTGATCGCCGCTATAAACAAAGAAAGACTGACAATTTTGCAAAAAAAACCAATATTTCTTACTTTTTGCTAAGATTCAAATCCAAAAAAATATATAAGAAAACATTTTTTTTTCATCAGTTTTTTTTCATCAGTTTATTTTTTACTAGTAATGGCAGCGATCTGCGATTTTTAGCGGTACTGCGATAGTGCAGCGGGCACGTCGGACATTTTTGACACTTTTTTGGGACCAATGACATTTATTCAGCGATCAGAAATTTAAATGTCCACTGATTGGGGGGGCGTGGCTAGCCGGCAACAGTGACGGTCGCATACTAGCGGAGCTCCAGGCCTCGGGACATATAGCGACTCCTACGGAACTAAGGGTGAACCCTAACTATGTCTGCAAGTTCCCTACCGACCCCAGCACCCGTGGAGCAGAGGAAAAGAAGCTCGAACCGAGCGGGCCCGCAAAAACTAACCGATTTCTTCACGATGAAGAATGACAAAGAATCCCAAGATGGCGGAGTCCCCTCGCTGCAGGCCGCGCCAACAGAAGAATGCCTCTCAAGCTCCAGTTCCTCGGCCACCTTGGTAGGTACAGCGATCTATATGCAAAATACTGGGGAACCGCTACACTCTCCCCCAGACAGCCCCACAACCCGCAGCCCAGCTAAATCAAAGAAGGGCTGACAACACAGTGACACAGGAGCAGATTCAGACATGGAGGAAGAGCATGCACAGACACTCGCTCCGCAGCTTACACTGGAGCAATTCCCATCCTCTTCCCAGCCTGTCTCCATCAATGATATGAAGGAGATGCTGATCTCTCTCAGAGATTCTATGCATTTTGACATGAAGAAAGCACTCAACCCCATTAAAACTGACATAATAGAACTACAACAGAGAGTGGAACATGTAGAATGCAAACTAGATGAAACCTATGCCGCCCATAATGAAATGGTGGAAGCTTACCACGACCAGCAAACGGAGATGCAGCGCCTTGCGACCAAAATCGCAGATCTAGAAGATCGCAGTCGCAGAAACAATATAAAATTCCGAGGCATACCCAACACAGACCTACACGCGTATCTGCGCCAATTACTCCACATCCTGGTCCCAAAAGCATCCGATATGGAGTTAACCATAGATAGAGCTCATAGACTGCCTAAACCAGCTTTTCTACCCAGCTCTACCCCGCGTGATGTTTTAGCCAGGATACATTACTTCCACATAAAAGACGAAGCCATGAGAAACATCCGCAAAAATCCTCCTCTAGAAGGTCAATACACAGGAGTGGCCCTATACAACGATCTTTCGCAAGCCACCATTCAACACAGGAAAAAGCTCCTAACAGTCACAAAGGCACTAAGAAATCACGACATCAGATATCAATGGGGAATCCCATCTAAACTAATTGTAACCCATCGTGACAAAGTGTACAACATATTCTCTCTAGAAGCAGGCCTTAAATACCTAAAGGCCTGGGGCATACTACCAGCAGAACACTCACGCGATAACCGTCAAGGCTTGACGAAGCTTAGACAAGACTGGTCTACATGAAACGCATATGCAGCTTAATTCACCCTTCCAAAAGCAACTACATATGTCCTACAGGCCAACACACTAACAAGCCTATGTGGATTTCCCCACTTTGTGGAATAAGATTTCCACTACTATACCCTCGTTCCGCGGATATGCAGGATTCCCTGCTACTGGTTCTTGTGAAATGTTCCAGGTTCCTTTTTATGTTACCTTTGTTTTTTTTGTTCCTTGTTTTGTTCTATCCCGTTGAACCAGGTACCCCTACATCTGTGCCTTCCAGACGTACCAGCTCTAGCCTCCAGGCCTACCTTATTCTTCAACCAAGAAACCCAAGATTCTCCTCAGCAACGAATAACCCGAACAGACTGAGACACTCTTGGACACTTATGTATACTATTGGGAATCGAGACACACCAATGGAGGTGAGTGGCAAATCCCAGCTTACCCAACCACCACAATCTCTATATAATCACCCCAGCCGTACACCAGCAATTCCAAGAATCCAATATGCCCATTAAATTCGTATCAATGAATGTAAAAGGCCTCAACAGTCGTTTCAAACGTAACCTCATGTGGACTGAAGCAGAAAGACTCAAAGGAGAGGTCCTCAGCGCACAAGAGACTCACTTTAAAGCAAACAACCCTCCTAAGTGCACCCATAGACGGTACCCGCACACCTTTTTTGCAAATGCTAATACAAAGCAAAATGGAGTTCTAATTGCAATCCATGAATCAATTTCCTTTACCTTAAAAGACATAATTACAGATCCCAAAGGTCGCTTTATTATCCTAGTTTGCACACTAAACAATATTGTACATACTATTGTATCTCTTTATGCTCCCAATAAGGGGCAACTATCATTTCTGCAGAAACTAATGAAGGAAATTACCCGGGTTCGCCAGGGTAGACTGCTGATGCTTGGTGACTTTAATCTAATTCCCGACTCCTCACTAGATCGATCACATCCCACACGTAGCAAAAACCCAACCCTCAAAAAATTTCTTCATACCGAATCATTATATGATGCATGGAGATGCACACACCCTGGAGAAAAAGATTTTACCTTTTTCTCATCCCCCCATAAAATCTACACTAGAATCGACTTAACCATCATAGACCTACACACACTCCATCAAATCCAATCGTCATCAATTGAAACTATTACGTGGTCAGACCATGCCCCAATTACACTAACACTATCAGACCAGAATAATGAAAGACCCACCATGTTATGGCGTAACAATACACAAATTTACCAAAAGGAGTCGCATCGAATTAAGGTCGCCAAGCACCTCCAAGAATTTTTTCAATTTAACAAACTTAGTAATTCAGATATTGGTAATGTTTGGTGCACTCATAAAGCCTTTGTAAGAGGCATTCTCCTACAAATAGCCTCAAGGGAAAAAAAAACAAAAAATACACAAAATAAACTCCCTACTAACACAAATTACAACCCTAGATGCACAAAACAAACAATCATCCTCCCAAAGCACTTTAGATAAACTACACCAACTAAGAACAGAACTCCAAAAATCCCTACTCCAAGACCATGAAAAACATATCAGGTATCTTAAAACTACCTTTTATTTGTATGGCAACAAGGCTGGCAAGAAATTAGCGAGACAGGTATAAATTAAACAAGGAAAATAGCATCCATGACTGATCCCAAGATAGGAAAACAAATCCAGCACCCCAAAGGAATAGCAAATATTTTTAAATCATACTACGAAACCCTATACAACCTTAAAAACGATCCTCTCACCACCCAACCATCCCAAGAAAAAATTCAAGATTTTCTAGACACCCTACAACTCCCACGATTAACCCCAGATCAATTAGCACAACTGAACACCCCATTTGAATCCGCAGAAATAATAACAGCCCTAAATAAATTAGCGGTGAACAAATCCCCTGGACCAGATGGTCTTTCAACGGAATACTACCGCACTTTCAAAGAACTACTCATCCCCCACATTTTGGAACTCTACAACAAAATAGCCTCCTCAGGTCTAACCCCTAAAGAAATGCTTAAGGCCATAATAGTAACTCTCCCTAAACCAGGAAAGAATTCGGATTCCCCACAAAATTATAGACCAATTTCCCTTTTAAACGTAGACATTAAATTATATGCCAAAATTATAGCCAACCGATTAGCAAAAATCACCCCTAGTCTAATAGATCCAGACCAAGTAGACTTTGTTCTAAATAGACAAGCTCCAGATGGCACTAGACGGATGCTGAACCTGCAAAAAGTAGTCGAAAATCACAAAACACCAGCGGCCTTTATAGCATTAGATGCCGGAAAGGCTTTTGATAGAGTACATTGGGGATATATGCTAGCGACCCTATCAAAATTTGGTCTAACCGGATTTATCAAATCAGCCATTGCAGCGCTTTACACAAATCCCTCAGCACAAGTATATACAGCATCAGTTTTATCAGAGGATCTGGCTATTACAAACGGTACAAGACAGGGATGTCCACTTTCACCCATCATCTTCACCCTAGTGATGGAACCCTTAGCGGCAGCAATAAGAAAATCCCCAGAAATAGTCGGTATTAAGGTAGGAACGAACCATTACACCATAGGACTCTTCGCAGACGATGTTATACTTACCTTAACCAATCCAGAAAGTTCAATTGTGGCCGTAAATAACCTTATACAAAGTTTCGGTGAAGTCTCATACTATAAAATCAATATAGCCAAATGCCAAGCCTTACCGATAAACCTAACCCAAAAAATAAAAGTAAAGATGAAAATTCTCTTCCCTTGCCAATGGGATGCCACCTCAATCCAATATCTAGGTATACAAATTACTTCCACATCACGAGCACTATATGGAGCTAATTATAAAACCCTACTCAATACAATCAAATCCGAATTAACTAATCTGAACAAACAATATCTTTCCTGGTTGGCCACATTTAAAATGATAATCTTACCCAAGATATTATATATCTTTAGAACTGTACCAATCCCGATACCTATCTCCTTCTTCAACACAATGAACTCCTATATGAAACAATATATATGGAATGGTAAAAAGCCTGCATATCCTTCTCTATTACAATTAAATCATAACGGAAGGGAGGAATGGGAGTTCCCTCATTGATAGATTACTATAGAGCAGCATTGCTGGACCAAATTAAGGCCTGGCTTGAACCCCACACTCCCAAACCTTGGGTCAGGATTGAAAAACACATGTGACACGATAAATGTCTTAAAAGCCTACTATTAGCAACCGCTACCAACCTACCATTATTTCTTAAACTCCAAGATTACCCATCCATTCAGGCCTCCATAGAAGCATGGCGAAATTCGTTAGGATTAAAAAACCAAACCACTCAAATTCAAATAACTAAAGCCCCACTTCAAATATTCGAATATCTAATCCCTGACTTCTCGGTCTCACCTTGGGCGGACCGAGGATACACATCATGGGAATTAGTCCCAGAGGATCAGAGGAAAAAGGATATATTCAAATATAACCAAATAAGACACCTGCTGGACTCATCCCGAATCACAACGATAAAAGTAGACCAAAACATATGGGACTTCTTCCACAACGAATCCCACACGAAAGCAGGCATATCACATATATATGCCACATTGCAAAAAGATACCCCGCTTAAACAAACACAGGCTATCCAAAATTGGGAAAGAGACCTAGGAAAATCATACACCGAACACCAATGGGAAACAGCGATTCAAAGCGATTTAAAAGCAACACACTGCGTACTCCACTGGGAAAATTGCTTTAAACTAACATATATATGGTACCTAACACCTGTATGCCTGGGACACATGTACCCTACCTCCCCCACGGACTGCTGGCGTAATTGCGGCCAAAAAGGCCACCTACTCCATATATTATGGTACTGCCCATCTATAAATGGCTTTTGGAAGTCCGTATTTAAATTGATCTCTAAAGTTGCAAACAAAAAATCTCCCCCACCCCGGAACTGGCCATCTTAAATTTAACAATTGAACAATTTCCCCCTACATCTAGACAAGTGATAATACATATCCTATATGCAGTCAGACTGACGATTACGCATAACTGGAAAAAGGATCTAGCCCCCAACATTTCAGAAGTTACTTCTAGAATACACCTACAATATGCATACGAACTTGTCTTCGCAAGAGCAAACAACAAATCTGAAAAATACCAACAAATTTGGCAAAGTTGGACTGAACCACCTTAATGGAAACGTTGCCCATTAGATGAGGAGTATAAAACCACCTGTACACCCATCCCCTCCTGGTAGGCACAGATATCATTAATAAACCAAGTTAAAGTTTATTACTAGTCTAGTCTGCAAAAATAACACCCTAATGACAGCGCAGACATTCATTATATGTAAATACCCTGGCATTATCCATCCACTTACTTTGGAATGCTACCATAAGGCTATACAACAAGACCAAAGCGAAACACACATCAGCCTGTCCACAGCGTGAACCCAAAGGGGTGGCAGGCACCTCCCAGTGAGAGTGGGTGGTTACACTTAAAACAGTTCATAATATTAACATCTGTTTTTACCTGATGATCCTACTGTACGTTTATACAATGTGGATTGGAGATATTTCTTCTTATGTCTGTAACGGTTTTATATGTCTTTAATTCAATAAAAAATATTGTTGAAAAAAAAAAAAATGTCCACTGATTACTGTATAAATGTCATTGGCAGTGAAGGGGTTAACTTGCAGGGGCAATCTAGGGGTTAACTGTGTTCCCTGGGTGTGTACTAACTGTGGGGGGACTGGGCTACCATGGGTATGAGAGATCTAACTGATCCCAGTGACAGGGATCAGTAGATCTCTTATGTCGCCATTGACAGAGCGGGGAATCGCCGTGTTTACATCAGCGATTCCCCGTTCTTTCACTCTGGCCGCTCATCGCGGCTCGCCGGTGGACATCGGGTCTGCCCGAGCCGCGGGCACACTCCTCTGGAGTGTGTCAAGCTGCGCTTGCGCGAATCGCCGCCTATTTATGGTGTCAGGGCTGAGCTGAGTCAGGGATCTTTAGGACAAAATCCGGCACCATATCCCTAGAGAAATCCACAGGCTATGGACCAATGGTGTATATATAGACACCTGGATCTAGATATAATAAAATGAGTAGATTATAATTGAATATTATATTTGCGGTGTGAAGGAATAGGGCCCAAGCCATGTGAAAGTGAGAACATAAAAATGTGTGAATAGGAGAACCAGAGTATGGAAGAAACCAAATACCAAGTAAAAGTGCGTGGAAAGATGGGAAGTGAAAGTGCAGGCATGAACACCATGCCATAGAACAATTACCGTGGTCACAGGAGGAAAGAACCTCCTCCATAAACAGAGCCTAGATGTATCCGCAGTGTTGTCTGATGGATTAGGCAGACAGTGTTGAATGTATGAAGGGTGTTATATATGCCAAGAAATTACCTGCAGACCCCTCCCAGCATCACGTACTACGGTAAAAAACACGTGGAAGCGTCACCACCAGGATGGCCGTGGATGGGAGATACATGGTGACGTCACTTCCGGGTGCGGCCGAACCCGGAAGTTCACTATAGGGATGTTTTTCTGATTTGTTTTATGGCGGAGACATGCTGATGAGTGGGGATTTTAATGTAAGTTACTATTATTTTAATAAAATGTTATTGCGAAATACTACACCATGAGAGGCTATATCCATTTTTCATCCCACATACGGAGGAAGGAAAATGTCTAAAGGGTCATTACTAGTGAGAGGCACATCCCCAAGGGGGGATTGAGGAAGGAAATAACATCTAACCAATACCAAGGGTCATTACTAGTGAGAGGCACATCCCCAAGGGGGATTGAGGTGAGCGGCAACCTGCATGCGGTGAAGGATTATCGCACTGATTCACTTGATTGATATGTATCTCTTGAAGCTGGTACACAAAGAGATGAACTTTCTATTAACGGAGTTCTCTTAATTTAATTTCACACATTCCAGTTAAGGAGACTACAAGAGACTATATACAAGCACTTTGCAGTGTTCATAATTTTTTCTTATGTATATGTCTGCACGGATTGAGGCACTGTGATTTCGTTGAAGCTATTTATATATATATATATTCATCATAGCATGGAATATTGCATGTTATATGATATATGTTGTATGCACTTTATATGAATATGCTTTGGAGCACAGATTGATGCACTTTATATATGTTTTGGAGCACTTATTGAAGCACTTTAGATGGTTAAGAGCACATTTTATATTATAGATGCTGTTTTAGCACATATTGTTGCACTTTTATGTAGCACGAGTCACTTTGATACCAAACTATTTTTTAGGATTGTGAATGTATAGGAAGTATCCGTAGTATATATATACACAACTTATCCATACATATTTTTTATCTATTTATTATTTTAAATGACTCAGTATTTCATAGCGCCGCTCCAGATTGCTTCTATTTGTACTAGCGCTAGTTTTATTCTTTCTATATAATTGCTGTAGACTCACCACTGCAATTTTGCTCTTGCTGGAGACTTGCCATGCAAATTTGATACAAATTGGAAAAGTGTCAACTAGAACTTGTGCTTTAAATGCTCTGCAAGTGTACAACTTGCCAGTGAAAATGTGCAGCAAGTTAACAGACTTACAATTTAACACTGCCACAAATGTGTGGCAAATTATCCTTGCTATTTGGGTTGTGTATGTGCAGTAAAAGTTCTTTATTAATATTGTCACTGTATGGCAAATGTGCAGCAAATGCTTTATGAATATGGTCCTAAATGAGCACGTCAACTTGTGCTTAGGAATTTGGTAGCATCTGTGTAGGCTATTACAGATCATCCCTTCATTACACATTGTTCACCTGAGCCCTCTGACACAAAGTTATGGATTTTCGTGAAATCCCTAGGTTTACTGTTTGCACCCTTTAGCAACTTTTTATTATTAAAATTTCAGGCACTAACATTTGAGCCAAACAATAGTTGTACTTGCCATGGTTTGACTTTAAGTGTAATTTCCCTAAACTTTGTAATGTAAGCTGTTTAGTGAAAACACTTTTAGAGCTGTTATTACATGGGTACTATTCTTTTCTGCACAAGCATTGATTTTATTCTGGGAAAGGTGGGAAAAACAGAAATATGAGCTATTATTCCTCATGACATACCTCTGTCTATTTTTGTAGATTACCGGACAAACAATCATTATTGTGCATTAGTGTCGCTCTAGAGGCCACTTAAATATAATTACAACTAAATGCCGCATAGAGTGGTACTTTTTAAGGGGTATGGATGTATAGCTTTGTTGTTAAAATGTTCTGTCCTTTTACCCCATGCCCTCTGTTTCTCTACCGTAGTTATATTGAGTATACTTTATTCAGTTACTGTTTTTTATTCACATATTTCCTTTCCAGTATTTTTTAGCATAGCACGACAAATAACTACAATATGATGTCCCCTTTAGTGCTGCCTGCTGTACTGGTGCTTCTTAGCTGTGCTCTTAGCAATGACTGTAAGCTAAACATGTTTTCATAAAAAGAAGACTAATCCCTGAACCTTAAAAGTATGTCCGATCATTTTTTTTTTTTTGGATAAAGTGAAGAAGGATTGAAACACCTGTTGGGTTTTTTATTGATATCCATGACTCTGTTAGAGGGATTTCCCTTACTGATATGGTGACAGCAGCTTCACCAAACAAAAAGTAAGGGAAAATCTGCACCAAGGGCGCAGATAGAAAGCTGAAAGGGGTTCTTGCCCTTTTTTTTCTCTACTACTACTTTCTCTATCTCTTTTTCCAGTGTTGTGAAAAATTTGTCATTAGAAAAGTTAGTGAAGGGAATTTCTCTGGCAGGGTTGTGGAAAAATAAACAGATATCCTTCTCCACACTATGCAAAAAAAAGTTTTGGCTGTACATACAATTCAAAGCTGCAGCTCAGGCTAGCAGTAAAATGTACTGTTGAAAAATATATATGGGAACTGCTGTATCTCTCTACCAGTTACATTTTCAGGATAATATAGCTACAAGCACCTTTACCTCCTTAAATATTTTTTATCCACTTGCCGACCACCCGCCGCACACCTGCCACTGGAGGTGCGCGCACATGCTGATTGGTCAGCGGGGGAGCCAATCAGTGGGTCCGGCGGATTCTATGTCCTCCGGCCGCCCTTGATCGTTCCCCGCAGAGACAGAATGGGGATCTGCCGGAGTAAAGAAGGCAGATCTCTGTTATACCAGGAATGCAGCAGGAAGACAGATCTCTGTGTTTCCCCAGTCACACAGTCCCCCATACATTATATATATAACCCTTTGATCGCCCCTGATGTTAACCCCTTCCCTGCCAGTGTCCTTAGTACAATATCAGTGTATATTTTTAGCACTGATCACTATACTAATGTCACTGGTTCCAAAAAAAGTGTCAACAATGTCAGGTATCCGATCTGTTTGCCTGTACTAGCAAAAAATAAGTAAGTAAAAATGCCATAAATCTATCTCCTATTTTGTAGACGCTATAACTTTTGCACATACCAATCATTATACTCTTATTGCAATTTGTTTTTACCAAAAATATGTAGCAGAATACATATTGGCTTAAACTGATGAATAAATTCGTTTTTTTATATATTTTGTTTTCCGGATATGTATTATAGCAGAAAGTGAAAAATATTGTATTCTTTTTCACATTTCAAAATTGTCTGTCTTTTTTTGTTTATAGCGCAAAAAATAAAAATCGCAGATGTGATCTAATACCACCAAAATAAAGCTCTATTTGTGGGGAAAAAAAAGATGTCTCTTTTATTTGGGTACAATGTCGCACGACCGCGCAATTGTCAGTTAAAGTGACGCAGTGCCTTATCAGAAACAATGGCCAGATCATTAAGGGGGTAAATCCTTTCAGGGCTGAGTTCAAATAATCCAGGTACTATGTGAGGTGCATGTCTCAGTAAACAAACAAAAACCTTTATTTACCTTCCCTGACTCCCTCTTGCATCTCACACACTCCCCTTCCCAGACACTGCAGCTCACAGTGGAATGCTTTTAGCAAGTGAGGCTTTTCTGTCAAACCTTGACAAGCTACAGGTTAATAAATCAACAGTGACAATACTGATACCCCTGCCTCTTGCTCTATTTTTTCATCCCAAATATCACTTACATGCTCCGTGTAGCATTATTGCCACACCAAAAGGAATTTGCATTAGGTAGACTTTACTGGCAGGCTTAATAGGTATTCATGGGACTTTGCATGAGAACTAAGTGATAAGCTATGATTAAGCACCATAACAGGGTGTGAAACATGTTAGCTGTTTATTCCTGCACCTCTGTACTTATGATTTGACAGCTTTGATTTGTATTCTATTTGCACAATAAAGGTGTTGCATTGGAGTGCGGCCGTCCAGCATCTTAATTGCCTATCACGTTTGCAGAGCCACACATGGATGCTTCTGAGCAGGGAAGGTGATCATTTGGATTGCATGCCTACAGCGGTGTAGATTAGTTTTCTATTGTAAGTGCAAATACACTTAAAAGTGCTGCAAATATAATATAATTTTTTACTGTTTTTTTTCTTTTTTTAACAGGAGGCCATAGTTACTTTTTCATGTTGTGCAGCTGCTATTTAAATTATAGGTTACATAGTTCTCAAAGATTGAAAGAAAGACACAGGTACATCCATTTCAACCTACACTATATTACCAAAACTATTGGGATGCCTGCCTTTACATGCACATGAACTTTAGTGGCATCCCCATCTTAGTCCGTAGGACTATATTGAGTTGGCCCACCCTTTTCAGCTATAACAGATTCGACACTTTTGGGAAGACTGTCCACAAGGTTTATGAGTGTGTCTATGGAAATGTTTGACCATTCTTCCAAAAGTGCATTTGTGAGGTTAAGCGCTGATGTGGACGAAAAGGCCTTGCTCACAGTCTCTGCTCTACTTTATCCCAAGGGTTTTCTATTGGGTTGAGGTCAGGACTCTGTGCAGGCCGGTCAAGTTCCTCCACCCCAAACTCGCTCATCCATGTCTTTATGGACCTTGTTTGTGCACTCAATGCTCAAGTGCTTAACTTTACATTTCTTAATATTGAACCTCATCTGCCTTGTAGATGCCTAACCTATTTTATCAATCTTTTTCTGTAACAATGCTATATCCTGCGCCAATGCTATTACCCTGCATAATTTGGTGTCGTTATCAAACACTGAAATTGATTTCAACCTCTATATCACTAATAAACAAACTGAACAGCATTGGCCCCAAGATAGAACCAATTGGGCACGCCACTCACAACCTGAGACTATTCATGAGAATGAGTAATTTACCACTACTCTCTGGACCTGTTCATGTAACCAGTTTCTTATCCATGTACAGGCAGTCCCCTAGTTATGAACATCCGACTTATTAACGACTCCTACTTACAAACAGAGGGAGACAACAAGAAGTGAGAGGAAATCTCCCCCTAGGAAGGGAAATTCACTCCTGTAAGAGTTATTATGGGAAAAAGGTGTCACCACTGAAGCTTTCCACAACAACCCAAAATTTTCAAAATCCAATTATCATTGGGACAGGAAGTGAGGTGAAATCTTCTGAACAGAAACATAGACAGCAAAATAAACATTACAGGGGTGTTAACCCTTCCCTATGCTATCCAAAAAGCTTAAAAATATTTGTTTTGGCTGAAGCTACACTTAAAAAATGTACCTGTTCCGACTTACAAACAAATTCGACTTATGAACAAACCTATAGTCCCTATCTTGTGGAGGTCTCTGTTATGGAAATTATAATACCTTGTATGCATTATAATTTGCCTGCGCTAATAAGCGCATTTTTCAGCTCTTTTGCATAATGCATTCCATCGACCTGTGTTGATGCAGCCACACACACACAGACACAGATTGCTTCATCTCACATGGCCGATAGCAGGGATTCTGTCCTGCCTGGCTCTGGCTATTGTGTTTTATTTATACTGGTCAGACAGGTTTAACAAAAGGAACATGGCTCCACAATCAGCCAATCAGCCTCCAAGGCACAGTCACATGACATGAGCTCAAATACAAATACAACCAATCAATGACACACTTGATTACATTCAAACTATACAATAGGAAAAGGCATGCATGTATGGGGGAGGGAGCTGACTCTCAGGGAAGCCATGTGCTTCTCCTAACAAAGGCCACACAACCATTACCCCAGACATGCAGTAACCTGCCAGTTACAATGAACCCTTACCAGATACAGTTCTTATAAAACTATATTACATAAGGGCTATGCTACTGTTCCATTAAAGGGTAAATTACAACACAAAGGAATATAGCTGTAGATTTCTGTCACATTGATCAGATGCCACAGAAAGCCCACAATTTTGTGTTATCGGTCTCGGTCCGTCCTGTCTTAGGGACGATAGCCGGTACACTCTACTTCGTTAGACACAGACACACACACACAGACGTA
>BLSH010557749.1:165083-188291 GCA_018402905.1 Glandirana rugosa | reverse complement strand
CCTGGTGTCCCTGGTAGTTTAAGTCCAGACGGATGACGGAGGTTGTAACGGACTTTGTTCACCTTGTACGTCGTAGGGGTAACGAGAGTTGTTTACCTTTTATAAGTCGCGTGGTTCTAATAAGATTTCTCTGACTTCTTAACGTCCGACTTGTGTTTTTTCCGTTAAGTACTTGGAAGACACTCAGTTTATTAGGTTTTTTAAGTCACGTCGCGTTTTTCACAGAGTCTCATATTTAATATTACATAATGTTGGGATAATCTATATATGCTGTGTGACCCTCACGGGTCGAGTGGATGAGGTGAGAGGCTAAGAGTGTCTGTGGTGGCAGGATCCACGTGTTCCCTCACCTGCATGTATATAGAACTGCACGTTGTTTCACCAGTGGGACTTGTTGTTCTTTACTCTCCATAAGAAACTACTTTTATAGGACGTTGTAATACATTATAATTTATACTCTGAGACACTTTTTGCGCTGCACTGAATTTTTTGGATTATTTGACTCACAGAAGGTTCATGAATTGCCTTTTTTGTGTTCAGCCTGCAATTCTTCAGTCTCTTTAGAATAATCTTGGTGCGCTGAATATTTTCCATTTGTTGAGAGCAATGGGGATGCTGCATGTTCCACTTGTTTCAGGCAATGTTGGAGGCAGTAGGCAGACCTGAATTTGATGGTCCCTGTGGTCCAGTCAATACTGGGACTGTGTGCCCGAAGCTAGGGCAGGCCTGATGGGGAAGAGAGGGGATGCAATGGCATCCAAAAGAAGTAGGTCCTGGTGGCTGTCCAGCATCTTGACAGGTAGGGGAGCAGTCTCGTGGGTGACTGTGCTGGATTTAATGATGGATCCATAGGCCATGCGGATGATCATTTTGTGGGTTTTTGGTTGCAGAGGGATTTGGTGCAGCGCTGCAAAGTCTTGACCCACAAAGCAACTGCAAGCGCCAGAATCAACAATTACGGGGACCCTGATAGTCCCTCCGGGAAGCTGCAGAGACAGGTAGAGAACAAGGTAAGAAGCATGACTTGGCATGACAGGCATTTCAACCCTGGTAGTCAGAGGACACTTACTGCGGTTGGCTGGGCAGAATTTGACTACATGTCCCAGTTCTGGGACAAGCGTAGTTGTCTTTCTTCAGGGGTGAGAGACAGATGTAGGAGCCCTATCTGCATAGGCTCAGAGTGATCCAGGGGTGAGGAGGAGGAGGTCACTGGAGCGAAGGAAGCAGGATTCGGGTAGCTGGGAACCCGTGGGAGCATCCAGGTGGGTCCCAAAGATCTTTTGGCGCGGCGTTCCCAGAGACACTGGTCAATTTGGATGGCCAGGTTGATGACAGAACTGCAGGTACCGTGGACTCGATGTCCACCAGCACCCACCAGTCATTAGGCAGAAAACCAGAAACGTAAGCAAGACAGATCGCTGTTCTGTCAGTAGGGAAGGCATTGATCCTGTTTTCCTGCAAAACAGGAACATGGATAAGTGCCTTCCCCTAGTAAAAGCACCTCCCACACAGTACACATGCGCTGGCTAGGCACACAGTTAACCCTTTGATCGCCTCTGATGTTAACCCCTTTCAAGCCAGTGTCATTAGTACAGTGACAGTGCAGATTTTTAGCACTGATCACTGTATTAGTGCCACTGGTCCCCAAAAAGTGTCAGTTAGTGTCCAGTTTGTCTGCTGCTATATCATAGACCTGCTATAAGTCGCTGCTCTCCGCCATCACTAGTAAAAATAAATAAATAAAAATTCCATAAATATATCCCATAGATTGTAGACACTCTAATTTTTGTGAAAACCAATCAATATACCCTAATTGGGATTTTTTTTGCCAAAATATGTAGCAGAATACATATTGGCCTGACTTGACGAAGAAATGTGATTTCTTACATTTTTTTATTGGATATGTTTTATAGCAGAAAGTAAAATATATATATATTTTCAAAATTGTCTGTCTCTTTTTGTTTATAGCGCAAAAAATAAAAAATGCAGAGGTGAACAAATACCACCAACATAAAGCTCTATTTGTGGAGAAAAAAGGGCGTACATTTTGTTTGGGTACAGTGTCGCACGACCGCACAAATGTCCATTAAAATAATGCAGCGTCGTATCGCAAAAATTGGCCTGGTCATGAAGGGGAGTAAATCTTCTGGAGGTAAAGTGGTTAATTAGGTATTTGTGTTGAATAGCGGCATGGAGTACTGGGAAATATTTATCCCCCTGACATGAATGTTTTAACATCTCCTTCTCTATTTAAAATGTTTTAGCTTCAAATATACATTAAAGTAGAATTCCAGTATAACCCTAACTAATCCTAACCCCCCCAAAACCTATGGTTGCTAACCTGTGTAAGAAAGATGCATATACTTACCTATTTTAATGCTGCTCTAGTCCGGTCACATGATCTCCACTTTGTCAGCCAGAAACCAGCTGCAGGAGAGAGGAGCGAGCACTCAACAATGGCTGGTAAAGCCTGGAGCAGTGATGACACCCATAGGCTTCAATGGCAGTGTTCCCTCCATTGTCAGTACTCCCTACTCTCCTCTGCAGCTGACACTGGCTGAGAACAGGGAAGCTGATCAAGTGATCGGACTGGAGTGGCATAAAATAGGTAAGTATATTAATCTGTCTTATACAGATTAGTAAGATTAGGAGTCAGGGGGAAATAAATATCTGAAAGTCTGTAATCAATAACATATAATTTACAGTATATGCATTTCTTAAATGTCAGCAGTGCAATTGCCTGAATCTGATTTGGTATCCATCTCCTGCAGTTTTTGTATAGCAGATCTGGAGTGTGGGATGAGTAGTAGTACAAGGAGACAATAAGTTCATGTGCTGACAACAAGCATACTGATTGAAGAGAAAGCAACAGTGAGATAAGCTCATCGCTGTGCTGCTTCTCCTTTCATAGTCCAGTCACAGGCTAAGTTGGATCTGGGAAAACCTAGGCTCAGAGGACCTGAATTGAATTATGCTAGCCATCAGACTGAAGGCATCCAATGGCAAAAAAGTATTGTGAGAAAATATCTCTGGGTTGAAGTTAAATATTGCAGCAACATTTTTTTTTTGTTGTATGTTATCTCTAATTTGTTTTACATTAATTTTTATTCATTTACAGAAATAATCAACAGAATATAGCATCTCCATATGCATGCAAGTTTGTAGCCAGCATACAAAAAAACTTTTCCAGCATAAATAATGTTTAGCACATTTTTCCAAAATTTCTCTACAGATTCAACATGTACATATATCCATAGCCAGTTCAACCACATAAAAGGTACCACCTGCCACCCCACATGGGATCTAGCTGTTGCCAGGTCTCTTGAAGAAATTTGACTCACAGAAATACAATGAAACAAGAAAAAAAAACAGGAAAGAAAAACTGAAAAACAAACAACTATTGTGGAGCTATGCATTCGTATATATGCTGCAAACATGTACTGAATGAATGGAACAAGGTTAAGTCAAATTATACTATTTCAGATATGGGGAAGCTTTAGGATGAGTTAACCATGCTTGCTATTGCTTAAAGAATTTATCAGCTTTGAGCTCTTTGTAACGTATAATCATTTCATATTGGTGTTGGATATTCAAACAACCAAAGGCCATAGACAATTTGGGTGCCTCAGGGGATTTCCAATGACTGGTAAACATATATTTAGCTGCAAACAGCATGTGGACCACCACTCTGCATCGTAAAGGGTGTTTAACCCCAAACTCAAAATTGCCATATCAGGTGATATGTGTGTAATGTTCCCTGTGAGTGAAGATACAAATGCTAAGATCAATTTCCAAAAGGTATAAATATGTTTACGGCCCTATAGCACATAGTCTAAATGACTAGTCTGGTTACAATTCCTCCAGCACATGAGGGAGGTTGATGGGACCACCTTAGACAATCTGTAGGGGATCATATACTATCTATGAAAGATTTTCTGAGAATTGACCCAACGTTCCACACAGGCTGAAGCTTTGTTGTGAACAGAGATAGCTCAATGTCATTGTTTATTTTTGCATAGCTACTGTTTTCCTATGTATAGATCCAGACAACAGCACATTTTAAAAAGGATATACCCTTCGTTGTAGACTTGTAATTAGCGATTTAAGGATCACCACACAGGGATTTAAACTGTAATGTTGGGGTTAGAGGAATGAAAATGCATGATCTGTTGCATCTTAAATCTTTCCACCTTAATCCTGACTTCCTGTAGTTGATCTCTAAAAGCGTATCCTGTATAATCCACTCGTGCACTGAGAAGTTTGGAATTAAATACTCATAAGCCCTCAGGAGTATGTTAACCATACACATGTTTCTAGGAGGCTATACAATGCTCAGCATAGACCTTGATTGATGCCTCCAATGAGGCAACAATAGCGGGTCATCTTGGGATGTGGGCCCTAGATGATAAAAGTGTGGCTTTTGAAAGAGCAACAACAGCATGGCCAGAGGTGAATGCTCAATAGAAACCCATAACTTATCACTTGGAGTAGAGAACCAAGACTGCACCTGATCCAACAACGAAGCCATGTTGGGAAAATGGGGAGTACCATACCTACCTGGGCTCTCATTACTAGAAAGAAAGCAAACACAACTCTAGGTCTTTTACCTTGCAAAATGTACTGTCCTATCACAGCATTCAACTGTGAAAAAATTTGAGGGAATTGTGATTGGAAGAGTCCTGAACTGACACAAATGCTTAGGGAGAATTTGAATTTTAAATGCAGCAATCCTACTCAACCAAGAGAGTTGGATTTACTAATTAGTTTCAGGTTTTGGCAATCTGGTCTAGTAATTTAGGAAAGTTAGTTTCACATAACCCCCAAATAGATAATGTACCAATTACATGGACGTTCCCTACAGAACATTTTAAGTGCAGAATCAGGAATCCCCAAGGGAAACACAAAACATTTATTGGTATTAACTTTATTGAATGAGACCTTACCAAATAAATCTACACGGTATTGGACATTACATAAGGAGAGGAGGGGATCAGACAAGGATGCTGTAATGTCATCAGCAAACAGGCCTATTTTGTGCTCATCCTCGAATCCATATACCTTTAAAGGCTGGAATATATACAGTATAATAAAGATATTGGCAATATCCTGGGGATTATACTGTGTATTACTTTGCCTGTGCAGTGGTTCTGCAGACTAGACAGGTTATAGCCTGAAATTGTGAGGCTAATAATTTCCCTGCTCTATTACCTTCTGAGTAAAAGAATAATTTAAGCCCCTTCATATATTTATCATGGTAAACCACTAAATTCACCTTCAGTTCCTCTCTACAAGTTTTCAGCTGAGCCAGGTTAGAGTTTAAGGGATTAACTTATGGTCAGTCTCCAACCTAGTTATATCACTCAATAAGGTATAGATGAACTGCATCCTCTGTTTTTTATCCCAAGAAGCAAGTTGTATCAATACTTCTCTAATATACACCTTATGGGCGCACCATAGCTTTTCCACCTCTACTGACCCATCGTGTTCAATAAGGAAGAATTCTTTTAGCTTTTCCTTAACACTGTCCCGCCCGGCCTATAGCAAAATGACATCTGTGCGGGACTTGTGGTAATGATAACATTCATCAACACATTCTTGGACATGGTTCCTTATCATTCCTTCCAAAAGTTTAATCTCAGAACAGTATTGAGGATAACATAGAGTATACATATTATTCCTCCATAATGACACATTAGAGCATGGTTGTCCAAGCATAATATCTAGTGTAATGGGTGTGTAGTCCGATCACAAGATATTATGGATATGAGCACCACATGTTGTAAGAGTATTTTATCTGTATTAAAAAAAAAAATCAATAAGTATTGTGGGCATGAGAAAAATAAGCAGTGAAGGTGTTCTCAATGAAGTGTCTATTTCTGGATCCATAGGGGAATTAAAGTCCCTGCACAGGAGGAGGCATCATTTTTGCATTCTAAGCCACTAGCTTACAGATGCATTCTGAGGATACATATTCAGAGCATAAAGATTAAGCACGGTATAGGTGACATTGTTGATATCAGCAATCAAGATAATATATTCGCCTTTAGAATCCACATAAGATTCACTCAAATAAAAAAAAACACAATGTTTTTAAAAGCTTTTAATACCACATTCTTCTTTTTCAAAGCATTGCAAAGAAAATATAGGGAAACTTTTTGTGTGAACAATAAGGAGATCTATCAGTAGAGAAATGTGTCTCTTGGACACAGATAATGTCACTCCCATGTCTGATGGCATTGTTCTAGAAAGCGTGTCTCTTGTATGGGCCATTAAGCCCCTTGGCATTTAAAGAGAAAACTTTAAGTACCATTACATCAAAATAGTAAAAGATGGCTCAAGTAGCAGAATTCCTTAGAGCTAATTGCCACGAAAGTAGAGGTACTGAGGTAACTCATGTAGCTCCAGAGTTGTAGTACTAGGTAAAAACAAAAATGGAAATAAAAGAAAAAACAAAATTCATCCAACAGTAAAAAAATATGAGCTGGACTCCGGCAGTCCATGCTGAACGGATCCGATCCTCCCACCTGTGAGTAGGGTTGCAGGTAACCCACCCCAGATCTAATTCATCCTCCCCTATTACCCCCCTCACTCTCTTTTTTCCTTACACTTACTCTCCCACCTATTTCTCCCCCCCCACCCCTCACTCTCTCTTTTTTCTTTTTTAGTACCTCTCCATCCCTCTCCTGTTCCCAACTCCTCCGATTGTATATCAGAATCCCGCGGATTGCACCGCAGGCAGCAAGTCTCTCACTAACATTGCACATCGAACCTAGTTTATCGTACCTACACGCGAGCCCCCCACGCAATGCCTTTACACCACGACAAGGGTGGAAACCACCCCATCAAACTAACATCCATCAACACAAGGGGTCTCAACATCCCAGAGAAAAGATCCCAGCTATTATCCAATATGCGGGCTATGAAAGCAGACATAGTATTCATTCAGGAGACCCATTTTAAGACTGACCACATCCCTAAATTGACAAATACATTCTTTCCCACCGTGTTCCATTCTACCAACAAACTATAGTAATCCAAAGGCACCTCCATACCCATTGCCAAGAATACACCATTTCAGAGAGACGACACCATGTTAGATGAATTAGGTAGATTCACCTTCATCAGAGGCACCATTCATAATACCCCCATCACATTGGCAAATATCTATGCTCCTAATGCCTCCCAGGCCCCTTTCTTTAGGTCTACCCTCTGTTCTCTATCCTCGTTCCAAAAAGGCATGCTGATAGTCGGGGGCAACTTTAATCTCCCCTTGGAACCATTATTAGATAACTCCTCAGGGTCTTCGCACTTACCATACAGAGCTCTTAAACAAATCAGACTGAGTTTCCAGGAACTCCTTCTCCATGACACTTGGCGCACCCTTTACCCCTCTGACAAGGACTTCACCTATTTCTCACTCCCACATAATAGGTATTCCCGTCTAGATTATTTTTTCATTACCCAACAAGACCTGAACCTTCTAACTGCGGCAACGATCGAGCCTATGACCTTTTGGGACCATCACCCCATTACCATGACCATCTTGTTTATATACAATACCCATACCAAGATATGGCGGCTAGACGCATCTCTCTTGATGGACAAAATTAGAGTAGAGGAAATTTGTAATCACATAAGGAACTATTTCAGAGAAAATGACACCCCGGATACCACGTATTTAATCTAATGGGAGGCACACAAATGTGTCCTCAGAGGGAAACTTTTAGCTATGGCCTCCAAGATCAGGAGAGAGAAACAAGCACACATCAAGGAAATTATTGCAAAACTTAAGAGTCTAGAGATTACACACAAACGCACATTAGCCCAACACACATTCCAGGAGCTGTTGGATACCCACAATCTCTTACGCGAAGAACTAGGCCACAAGCTAAAAAGGAGTCACATTGTCACAAGAAAACTCTTCTATGAGTTTGGCAATAAAAGCAGTCACCTTCTAGCCCAAGCCCTTAAGACCGAAAAAGCAAAGGTGACGGTACATCACCTACATACCGCAGCTGGCCAAAAACTCACCAGAAATTCTGACATCGCGAAAAAGTTTGAAAAATTTTATTCAGCTCTCTACAACCTAGAGTCCCAAAAGCGCACAAAATCTCCCTCCTCTCTTAGATTATGAGCGATCCAAGGGTACCTCTCAGAAAACTGCCCTACTCTAATTCCCCCAGAAATGGCCCATGATTTGGATAAAGAAAATAACGGAGGAGGAGTGGAAGGTAAAACCCAACAAAAGCCCAGGACCACATGGTCTGTCAGCGGTTTATTACAAATCTTTTTCAGACCTCTTAATCTCCCCCTTTCTTAAAGCCTTCAACTCTTTATCTCATACAAACCCTCTCACACTGTTAGGAAGAGAATCTGTGGCTAAAGCTGACTTTCTGCACCTATGCAGGCATGTCTTGGATCTGCTAACCAGCGCAAGGGTCACTAAGGGTTAACAGTTGTGCAGGGTGTTTCCATTGATTGGAGCCCAGCTGCCTTATTTAAACACCTCAGCAGCACACAGACTCTGCTGTCTGATCTACAGCGTGTGGTGTGTGTTCCTGATCTGCCTGTACTTTGATTACCTGTTCCTACGACCCGGCCTGCCTGACCTTGCTGATTCCCGCCTGCACCGACCCCTGGACTGCCTACGACCACCCTCCTGCCTAGCCCTCCTGTACTTCTGCTGCCCGCCTGTTGACGACCCTGCCTGAACCTGACCATCCATCTGCCTGCTCCTTCTGTACTGCACCGCCAGCCAGCTTCACGACCCGGCCTGTACGACCACGCTTCTTGTGCACGAGTGCACCTACGGACTTCCTATCAACACCAGTGACCCAGTCCGACCCTCGTGCCATCCTGCACTCCCGAGCCACCTGTCTACTCTACCAGGGGTTCCCGAGTCAGGGTCGTAAGGGAGGTTACCCACTGCATAAGTCAGACTCATCCACCAGGTACGTGACACACACCCAGAATTCTGGAGGCTTACATTGTGGTGATTCCCAAGGAGGGAAAGGACCCTACTCATCACACTCACTACCGACCAACTTCCCTCCACAATGTAGACATAAAGATTTTTTCCAAAATTTTGGTGAACAGACTGCTTCCACTCCTCCCCCCTGTTATTCACAAAGACCAAGTGGGATTTGTCCCTGGCCAGAGACAACACCACAAAAGCTATCAACCTAAACTATGTCCTAACTAAATCTCATCAAGAGGGTTTCTTCCTATCCCTAGGTGCTGAGAAGGCATTTGATGGGGGGCATGGGATTACACAATGGAGAGCCTCTCCACGCTTGGGGTGGGTCCAAGATTGCTAGGCAATATAGAGTCCCTACATGCCAATCCCATCGCAAGAGTACGTGTCAATAATACTCTGTCGTAAGCCTTCTCCATTAGGAATGGAACTAGACAGGGCTGCTCCTTCTCCCCTGTACTTTTTGTGCTATCTTTAGAACCCTTTTTGCAGGCCCTCTGAACCAACCCGGACATTCATGTCATGAAGGCAGGGACGAAGGAATGGACCAAATTGAACGTCTCTTGGTTCGGCCGAGCTGTCATCCTAAAGATGAATGCGCTCCCCCGACTACTATATATTCTCCAAACAATTCCTATAACCATCCCACCTGCATTTTTCAGAACATACAGACAGATTAACTCAGAATTCCTCTGGAAGGGCCATAAACCAAGAATAAGCTACACACAACTATCACTACCCAAACATTTGGGTGGCAGAGGCTTGCCTGACCTTCACAATTACTACAAAGCCTGCCATTTATCCAGAATCATTGACTGGAACGTCCATAAATTAAGCAAAGTTTGGGTCACTCTGGAGGCTTCAATTACCTCACTAGCACTGGACTCATCCCCCTGGCTACTGAGCCAACATGTCCCCAATGACCTGCATGACCACCCTTTAATTGGAACACTACAATGCTTCCACACCATTTGTAAGTCTTCTAATCTATCATCGGTACCTGGCCCGCTTACCCCGATCAAGCTGAACCCAGATTTCCCACCAGGAATGCATCACCTATTTCTCTGTGACCAATGGCCGCATGACCGCATGTTAGCACACCGATTTTACGATGGAGGCAAACCTTTGTCGATCATGGACCTAGTGGCCCATACTGGGGATAGACCCAATCCTCTCTGGTCCTTTACCCTAATCTCACACTACTTCCAAGCCCCAGAAAAAAAGAGGGCATTCACAAGACCACTAACCACATGTGAACTGATCTTTAACAGCCAATCCCCACAAACCCATCTAATTAACACTTTGCACACACTTCTATTTGCCGACCATTCTCCTAAAGCCTATAAGGCCTGCGCATCCTGGGAAAGGTCCCTGTCGGAAGCAGAATGGGAACTAATACACCTTAACATTCATAAAGGCTCGATGAATATCTCAGCTCAGGAGTACGGCTTCAAAATCCTATTGCGTTGGTACCGCACCCCACATGTTATTCACAAATACAATCCGGAGGTGTCAATCAGATCGAGGCACAATGATGCATATTTGGTGGACCTGCCTGAAAATCCAACCTTTCTGGCAGATGGTGAGATCTACCATAAGGCAGGTCACCACGTATGATCTGGACAACTCCCCAGCGCAATTTTTACTCCACCACTCGACTTTGCCGCACAAGACCCACCACAAATCATTGACCATGCATATGGTGAAAGCAGCGAAACAATCCATTCCCATATACTGGCGCTCCGCACGACCCTTTCTATCAAGGACTGGTTTCGCAGAATACACCAAATAGTGGAACTGGAGGAATTGATCCATGTAGCCAAGGACTTAACAAATAAATTCAATCAAAAATAGGCTTGTTGGACTCATTTCATGACTACAGTAGAATATTCCCAACTAAATGATACGTAATGACCGTCCTAGACATGTGGTTTCCTCCCTCGTTAAATTATTAGCTCCACCCCCCCCCTGATTAATAGCTAAGGTCCTGGCTAGACAGGACTGAATACAATATTGGGAAAAGGAGAGGACCCCCCTTTTTTTTTCTCTCCTTCTCACCCCGTTATCTCCCCCTATCTGGTCCGTCCTCTACCCCCCCCCTTACCTTTCTTCTCCAACCCTTACCCCTCTTTCTCTTTCTTAACTAAGTCTACCACATCCTCCTATGAGTTCCTATTCATCCAGGTTCTGGCCCATGGAGGACCCCATTACCAGACACCGAAATAGATAACATGTTGCCCCACATCCCACCTCTGCAGACACTTAGGCAACGAAATCTGGCAGATGATGAAAGAAACCTGGCCAGATTGGCTTTCATGTAACCCACTTGAAGAAGGCCCGGTAATCCCCTGCTCACAAACAAGAACATGTTACGTTACCTAGGATGAGGCTGTATGAACGGTCCAGACGCAATATCATCCTAATCTGCAGATTTATTATTAAGATTGTTTTTTAGAAGTAAAACTACAATGATCCTCTATTTCTGTTGATCTACCACAATGCATTATATAAGATTGTATTGTGTATACTGCATTTTGTATCTTGCTTATTTTTTTTCTCAAACAAAACTTTTTTCTTGAAAAAAAAAATATATATGAGCTGCATCACAGCTCCTGTATACAGAAACTAACTGTACAAATGTAAGGGGAAAAACAGCTTCCACACAAATGGGACTCCTCGTTGCTGTTAGGTATAAAGCTGGTCTTTCACACAAAATCAATGGATCATGGCTAAAATATCCCTGGGCAGCAGTATATGTAAGGCAATTGGGAGCTGCCAAATGGCCACAACAAAAAATAGATTCAAAAAGTCAGTCCATATTCACCTCATTCTTCATTGGAATGAGGTGAATATGGACTGACTTTTTGAATATATTTTCTGTTGTGGCCTTTTGGCAGGTCCCAAATGTGGCCTTTTGGCAGGTCCCAAATGCCTTAGCACCTGTTAAACTAATTGATCTATCAGTACCTACACCCTTCCCCTTTCCCCTTTTTTTGCATTTCCTTTTGAATCAAGCAATTGTTTGTTGTTTTTTCTGAACTTTGTTTGACAGACTAGTACAGATAGTTATTACCTCTTCCTTCTGTGCCTCCTCTCCTGGTGCATAAGCGCCACAGGATAGCCTATGTAAGTGCTCTCTACTGTGTCTTGTGCATATTAATAGTTTGAGGCATGTTGGTCCACATTCATTTGAATTTTTTGTTATCAAAGTGCGGGCTCTTTTATGCCTCATGTGACAGTCTTCAGTCTGTGAAGCCACCTGTCCGGTCACTCTTAGCTCTTCATGCTTGGCTGGAATCCTTATTTTTTTAACGTGCTATTAGTACAATTACAATATACCTAATGGTACGTGCTGAGACTCATATCACCCTGCATGTGCATTTGTGATATGTATGCTTTGATGCAAACAATGTAAAATACCATGTTGTAGGTTTTCTATAAATATGAATAATTTTTTGTATGATGTTAGTATTTATAAATACTGTTTTTCTCTTTATATGAAGGCTCCGTTACCCTGTGTACAGCGTTCCTTGAGAAAGCCTTATATGTTTAGAAACATGTTTAAACATGTCAGGATTACCATCATGCTGTATATACACAGAGGATAAGAGACTGAGTGTCTAAAAGTGGCATTGTATCAACCATTGCACTTTTTTTTTAAATGCATCAATAAAAAATGTTTGTTGAATTTTATTCAGGTTTCTGATTGAGTATGCACCTTAAAAGTCCCCACTACCTTTTCATTGATCCCTGGGCACCCTTTCTGAAATATGCACACGTTTTGGCAATCTGTGCGCCCTGTCGATTACAATTTCCTGGGGGAGAGGACCATTGGTAAAAGTTCTGCTATCAACCGATGTATGTATTGATGCATATCTGCTGCTTGTATGGATTCTGCAATCCCCCGAGATTTAACGTTATTCCAGAGAGACCTAGCATCCTCATCTGCTATCTTTTGAGATTCTTTAGCTCATCCCCTAAGTCATTATTGCCATATACTTGCTCATTGTGAGCCTGAGTGAAAGCCCCCATTTTGTGTTTGATGTAATTAATTCTGTACCCCATGGCATCTATGTCAAATTTATTTTTTTGCATAAAGGAGATCATGTCATGCTGCAACACTTCCCGCAAGGACACAAGCATATCATTAAGAGTAGTGTTGATAACTTGTTGCCCAGATGTTGGAAAATAATCAAGCTGCTCCATATATATTGGGCTCATTCACACACCCAGAGTCAGATCTGCCAACACTTACATTTCCATCCTCTGCTGCAATCTTCTTTCTGTGCTTGACTGAGTTGATAGTGGCAGATAGGGAGGAAGCAGTGCTTGAGTGAGCCCACCTGATCTCTGTCTGCTACTGTGCCCCAGGAGGCAGCAGCATTTGTGAGTAGATACCTGCTGGAGCCGAAGCCATCTTGGGACTCTGAGCCTCCTGTTGGGCTGAAGATGTCTCTCAGTTTGTGGGGCCCTTCTCTAGATTCCAATTTTCTCATGGCTTCCTGGCAGTTCACCACTGCCTCCCGCAGTTTTGGGTAAAGATTGGAGAGTTGTGTTTCACTTAGTGCTGCAATAGGAATCCCGCCGCTCCAGAGCACTCTCAACAAGCAGCCATATTCTCTGGCTGCCAGCCTCACCCCTGTATTTTATCTTTTAATTGACAATTAATTTTTATCTTATGTTTGGCTGAGTTCTGCTTTAGGCATAGAGAGCATAAGGGATACTACAGGTATGTGAAAGCATTTTCTTAGAATTTGATTTGAACCTTAAGGGGATTTTGAAATGTAAATTGCAGTTGTATTCTACTTGTTTTTAGTACTCAGCTAACTAAAGTCCAATTGGTATACCTTGAAATGCCAGAAACCTGCAATTGTACCCTCTTGGTAAAACCTGGGTGTTAGAAAACAGATGGAAAGCTCTGTATTACTAGAAAATCACAGCACAAAACAAACAGTTCCAATAATAAAGAGGAACTTGTTTAAAAAAAAAAAAAGAAAAGTTAGCAGCTACAGTATACTGCGGCTTCACAGTTGGTTCTCCACTGAACAAACATGAACAGTGCTGCCCTTTCTGAATGGACTCACAGCCTCCTGGGACCCATGATGTGCCCCAGGAGGTTGTGGGCAAAATTCCACTTGGGTTCAATACACGTAGAGGAGGGGATGAGGAGGACAATTGGTCAAATTTCCTGTAGTAAGTGACGTTCCAATTTAAAGCACTATAAAGCAGAAAAATAGTTTTCTAGTAATTAATTGCAAAAGACTTCAAATTGTGAAATTATGGCAGCTGCAAATGGAATATTTCTGCGTATGGTTAGGGATTTTGTGGAAGAACAGTGGACAGACCTCAAATCACCATATTTCCTAAAGCAATATTGATATGAAAAGTGAAATTTAAACATTCTTTGTGTACAGAGTGCTTTTGTACACAATTTATTGGAAGTGTACATCAAATAACATGTAAATATATTACGCACATTTTATTTTGAATCCATATAGCATCCAGGATCATCAGTTGTTTCGTATAAATATATTGATTTAGAAAGACAAATATGAAATGCACCCTGAATAAATTATGTCTTTGTATTTGCTAAAAGCTTGCTTGTTTACTGTCAGAGCCCAGTAGAAATAAAGAAAAAACTCTATTCATACTAATTTGAAAGGGGGCATTTGCATTAAAGCAGGTACTACATGCTCTTTGATTTTGTCCCCAGCTTTTATGGTTTAGCCAGAGCAACTTCTGACATGAAGTAATATAAAAAAGAATACATTTTTCTTTGATAAACTCCTATTGCTTTCACCTAACCTTAAAGGGATTGTAAAGTCAGAAGGTTTTTTTATCTTAAATTCTTAATGAATTCTATGCATTAAGATAAAAAGTCTTCTGTGGGTAGCTGCCCCTCTCAGCCCCCCTAACACTTACCTGAGCCCCCTCTCTGTCCAGCAATGTCCGCGAGTGTCTCAGCCATCTGAGATTCTCACTCCTGATTAGCTAAGACACAGCAGTGGCACCATTGACTCCCACAGCTGTCAATAAAAGTCAGCTAGCCAAACAGGAGAGAAAGGGGATGGGGCAGGGTCAGGCTCCATGTCTGCATGGACACAGGAAGCTGTGACTTGGCTCCTGTGCCCCCATAGCAAGCTGCTTGCTGTGGGGGTACTAACAGGAGGGAGGGACCAGGATCACAGAAGAGGGACCCGAGAAGAGGATGGTCTGGGCTCCTCTGTGCAAATGCACTGCAACAAAGTAGGTAGGTATAATATGCTTGTTATTTGTTATAGGAAAAAAATGAAACTTTACAGTCACTTTAACCACTTCACCCCCGGAAGGATTTCCCAGGTTAGGACCAGAGCACTTTTTGCGATTCGGCACTGCATCGCTTTAACTGACAACTGCGTGGTCGTGCGATGTTGTACCCAAACGAAATGTGCGTCCTTTTTTTTTCCACAAATAGAGCTTTCTTTTGGTGGTATTTGATCACCTCTGCATCATTTCTGATCACCGCTATAAACAAAAAAAGAGCGACAATTTTGCAAAAAAAAAAAACAGTTTTTCTTACTTTTTTCTAAAATACACATCCAAAAAAAATATATACTTCCGGTTCCAGCGCCTGATGAGGAAGGAGTGAAGCGCGGCAGCTACAGACTTTCCCTGCTTATAAAGCTTTTTCAACACCGATTCGGGCGAATCCTACTCCCCTGCTCTGTCCACCTGAGACAGACTGGGAGCCACCTGGCAATGGACAAGTTTGTTCTTCACGGCGGGTCCGCCGCTGCACCAAATCTTCATTCGGACACATTGATCGTGAAAACGATCGTTGCAAGCGGATCGCAGACACCTCTGACCTCCCCGATCGCGGGGAACATAGAGAACACAGAGGACCAGTACAGCAGGCTGGCCCAGGGCGTGGCAGCCTTACTCATTCCCACCATAACGGCGACAGTCGAGAGGGCTATGGCCGCCGGCATAACACAAATTTAGAAGGAGTTGAACGATCACACGCAGTGCATAGGAGAACTGGAGAACTGAGTATAAAACGTGGAAGATGAACTGCAGACCGCCCAAGCCAGCGAACAACAATTCCATCACACGCAACAATTTCTTCTCGACAAGATCAATGATCTTGAGAATCGGTCACGCAGGAACAATATTAGGATTGTGGTCCTCCCAGAATCATATAATACTGGCTGCCTGCATGATCTCTGTGAGACCTGCATACCCCAAGCATTGGGTATCGGAAAAGCCTGCACAGTAGAACAGGCGCACTACATGGGCGCCCCCTCAAATGATCGCCGATCCCCCCGCCAAGTCATTGCGCGTTATCTCAATTACACGGACAGACTGGCCATAATCAGGTCATTTAGGAATACGAAGTCTCTACAGTTCAAAGGACACAAGCTCCTAAATTTGGCGGATTACTCGCAAGAAACATCCCGTCAACGCAAGGCCTTCCAACCTGTCTGCGCAGCGCTGTACCCAAAAGGAATCAAGTTCACACTCTCCTACCCAGCCACTTTGAGGTTCACTGACTTCTCCGGCACCGCCAAGATGTTCACTCACCCGGAGGAGGCAGCCAATTACGCCCAGGCGTATCTACATATTCCAATGGATACTCACTCTCCAGCCTCCAGTACAGCCTCCCCTGGGATCCGGGATATCCGTAGTCCGAGAAAGGACTCTCTGAAAAGAGCTCGGTATGCTAACAAATCGGCTCGAGAAAATCTTGAATCACCCACCCGAATAAGCCTTGCTCTCGTGAGCTTTATTCTTTGACGGATGCTCCTCACATCTTCAAGTACTGACTGCAAGTAAGCGCACCCATTTACCCTTAATGTTGGGTCTAATGTAGTTTTAGAGTACCCATTTCTGTTGGTCTATGTTCACGGTTGTAATGTAATGTTGAGGACTCTGTTATTACTTGTCCTCTTCCTTCCGCACAGTCTTACCGGAGTTCTCCTGGAGTCCACTGAAGCACTTTACGCACAGCCCCCCCTATATATTGGGGGCCGCGCCCAGACTCGCTCATCCCCAATGTTTCACCCTAAACTAGGTACCACCTGAGCATCTCCGGTAACACTGTTCCTCTGGAAGCTATCCTCATGAGGAAAAAGGTGAAGCCTACACTGTTGTTTATTAGTTTTTTAGTTGCTGATTTCCCTTATCATTACCCAAACCACTATGGGATCATCAAAATCCACTCCACACCCAACTCGAGCTGGCACGCTAATACCCCTTGTCTCATATCCCCTCTCTACTGTCACTCAATTCGGCTGCTTTGCCCCCTTTAAATCACCCCATCACACGGCACTCTAACCCACTTCGCTCCCACCCACCCTGAAGGTCATCTCATGGAATATTAAAGGGCTTAGATCTCCCAATAAGCGGATGGCGGTCCTGCGTCCTCTCCAATGCCTGAAGGCTGACATAGCCTTTCTCCAAGAGACACACCTTCCTTCAGCAGACTTCCCTTGACTAAATAAACTGTGGGTAGGCCAAATTTTTGGCTCCCCCTCACTCAAAAACAAAGCGGGTGTGATCCTGCTCATCCATAAAAAGATTCAATGCAAGATACTGTCCGAGGACAGTGACGAGAAAGGCAGAATTCTAATCCTTAAACTTAAAGTGAAATCCAAGGAATTAGTCCTAGCAAATGTATATGCTCCCAACTCCCCCACCAACAGCTTCTTCCAAACACTCTCAGCTGGCCTAGCCCCTTACTTACACCTTCCCATTATCATAGGAGGAGATTTTAATGTAGTCATGAATGCCCAGGAAGACAGAGTGTCACGACACCAGAGGTCTCGTACCTCACCCCGTGACTCCCAACCCACCCACTTACAACAATGTGCGGAGGCCCTACAATTCGTGGATATAGGGAGACAAGCCAACCCACTCGGTAAAAAATATACTACTCCCACCCCCATCACAGTCTGTCTCTGATCGATTATTTCCTCTGCTCACCCTCCATTCTTCAGAATGCCTCTGACCCTCAAATTCTTGACACTGCTATATCTGACCATTCCCCAATTTCGTTTACCCTAATAGGCCTTGATTCCCCTAGCTCTTTTAGATCCTGGCGATTCCCTGCCAACCTGGCTAACAACCAAGAACTAACTGCTTTGATCAAAAAGTCCTGGGATGACTATTCCGCTACAAATGCGGAACATTCCATTGACCCCAACCTCTTTTGGGAGGCAGGCAAGGCTGTCTTGCATGGCCAGATCATTGCATTCAGTGCTGCCTTTAAGAGGAAACTCGACGTTCACTATAAAATGGCTAGTAAGTCCCTACGTGAAGCCCAAGCCCTCCTTAATAGCCAAAACTCCCCTGAGAACAGACAAAGATGGCAAAACGCAAAAAATCTGTTTGACCACTGGACTTTTGCCCATGAACGATACCATCAGGTGCATCTAGATCTGCAATACCACAAATATGGGAATAAGGCCGGGAAACTCTCCCGCTTGTGCAGAGGCAAATTCGTCCCTACCACTATTTGCGCACTCAAGCACCCCAACGGCTCCCTCTCCACCGCCCCCAAAGACATAAATAATATCCTTGAAGCTTTCTACACCAAACTCTATGGAAAAGACCCAATTGATGAGTCGGCGGCACAAGCCTTCCTCGACCGACTTAACCTCCCCCAAATCACCCCTGCCCAACTGGACTCTCTAAACTCCCCGATCTCTGTGGATGAAATCAAACAAGTTATAGCCTCATTATCACCTAATAAGGCCCCGGGCCCAGATGGCTATACGGCAGAATTTTACAAACATAACATAAGCACCCTTGCCCCGTCCCTGCTTTCCCTTTACCAGCGGATTCTCGGAGGAGGACCGTATCGTCCCTCCGCTTTCTAAGCCCACATTAAAATAATCCCTAAGCAAGGGAAGGACCCGACCGACCCAGGGTCTTACCGATCCGTATCCATACTAAATCTTGACACCAAAATCCTGTCTAAGATCATAGCTAGAAGACTTGCAACAATCATGCCGTCTTTGATCCACCCAGCACAGACGGGCTTCACAATGGGTCGCTCTGTGAATTCTAATATCCGCAAAGTTCTTGCGGAGTTAGAACTCGCAAAGTCCAAGTCACCCAGCGATTGCGCTATAATCTCGTTAGACGCCAAAAAGGCGTTTTATAACATTAGCTTTCGCTGGCTGAGCTTGGTACTACATAAATTCGGTTTCGTAGGCCACTTCATCCACCTCATTAACGCAATGTATGCAGCTCCATACGCAAATGTCATCGCAGCTGGAATTAGCTCCAACAGAATTCCCCTGCACAAAGGCACACGGCAGGGCTGTCCCCTGTCCCCCCTCTTATTTAATCTGGCCATAGAACCCCTCTCTAGGCACCTACTTGCCCACCCAAAATTGCACGGGATCAAAATTGGTAATCACGAAATCCATGCGGCCCTATTTGTGGACGACATTTTATTATTTTCAGCCAATCCCCAACACGACATCCCACTAATACAAGAAATCTTTACCAATTTTCGGTCTTGCGCAGGCCTCAAAATACATTTTAATAAAAGTGAGGTACTTCCCCTTTTCCATGCTAGGGCACCCCAATGGGCAATCGACTTGGCATTCCAGGTCCCCAACTCCCACATAACATACCTTGGAATAAAAATTGGAAAGTCCCCCTCCTCTATTTATAACCTGAATATGCCACCTATTGTTACACGAATTGTAGGGGAACTACATAATTGGCCCAACCTCCCTCTCTCACTATTGGGAAGAAGCCATCTCTACAAGATGGTCAGCTTCCCTAAACTCCTCTACCCCCTTCAAACCATCCCCCTTCTATTACGCCATAAATATATTCAGACAATTAATCAGGCCCTCTCCTCCTTCCTATGGCGAAAAAACGCCCACGTATGTCTCTAGCCAAATTATTCATTCCTAACCACCTAGGAGGCTCTAATCTCCCCAACATACGTAACTATAATCTTGCGTGCCTCCTCAGAGTGGGTTTGGACTGGCTGGCAAACCACGATCTAGAATCTCAGTTGGTCACCCCTCACTGCCTGGAAGCTCTCCTCCACTGCAGACTACGTGAATTACCCCCTGCTTTGAAGCATAACCTACTCATTAGGGACACTAACGTTGCATGGACGGAAATCAGAACCATGCTGGGCCTCCCTGCAACCATTTCCCGCTTTCTCCCCCTCAAGGGCTAACCCAAAAGCCCCTTGTCTACCCAGCAAACCACAATAACCTCATGGTCTCTCCAAGGCCTACGAACCTACGCTCAATTCTTTGACCCATCCACGGGGAAAGCCCTTCCCTTCTCACAAGTTCAAGCATCATTTAATAACTAACTTAATAAGCATAGACACTGGCTCATCTACTGTTTCATGGTGGCAAGAAGGACCTTTCTCAAACAATGGACGTCAAAATCCCCCCCTAATGTATCCATGGTAAAGGCTCAACTGCTGGGACTCTACCATAAAGAGTTACTGGACCTCTCCTTGAGTGGGAGCAATCCGCAGAACTTTGACAAAATTTGGGGAGCCTTCATCACAAAAATCTACAACGTGCCCTCATCCCATCCCAACCAGGACCTGATCCTAGACTACACCCCCTCTGAAAACAGTTCTGAGTGACAAAGTGCAGTGGAAAATTTAGAGCCCTCTCTTACTAACCCCCGCTGCTCTTGCTAGCCCAATGTTAGACTAGATCTATCTTCCGAACAGCCTCAATCAACCAGCGCTGTCCGGCGTATGAATTCTTCAGCATATAAGTGTTTTTTATTTGATGATGTGTTGGTATATGATACTTACTGAACCCCCCTCCATTATCCATAGTGGTTCTCATCCCCCCCTCCCCTTCTCCTCCCCCTCTCCCATCCCCCCCCTCCCCCCTTATTATTCTTCCCCCCTCTCTCTCATTCTGGGGTAAACCTTACTCAACACCTACGATCTGTCTTTCTCTCTTTGTACTTGTGTATTGGACCTTTTGTTTAAACCCGTTGTATCTAATTAAAATCTTAATAAAATATGTTTAAAAAAAAAAATATATAAAAAAACATTTTTGTCATCGGTTTTGGCCGATTTATATTCTTCCTCATATTTTTGGTAAAAAAAAAATCCCAATCAGCGTTTATTGATTGGTTTTGCGCAAAAGTGGCCGTGTTTACGGATGATGAGAATTCATTTCTGGGGTTTTTATTTTTATTTATTTTTTACTGGTAATGGCGGTGATCTGCAATTTGTCATTGGCAGTGAAGGGGTTAACCTGGAGGGGGTTAACTGTGTTCCCTAGGCGTGCTCCAACTGTGAGGGGGCTGGGCTGTTATGGGCATACGAGATCTAACTGATCCCAGTGACAGGGATCAGTAGACCTCCTATGCCCGCACTGACAGAGCGGGGAACTGCCGTGTTTACAGTGGCGGTTCCCTGTTCTTTTTGCTGTGGCCGCCCATCGCGGCTCGCCGGAGGACATTGGGTCCACCCGAGCTGCCTCCACACTCCTCCGGCCACTCCCCCTAGTGGCCACTTGCAAATCGTCGCTTATTTACGGTGATTCGTGGGGCGCATCCACACTGCTGCAGTAAATATACTGCGCGCGGTGTGGAAGCAGTTAAGGTACCTCATCCCTAAATATATTATTGTGTGCAAATATGGAAAGGGACTTTGTACAGGTACCAAAAAAAATATGTTCTGGAATACAAACATGCATAAATACCCACAATTTCCACAAACAACAATATCAGCAGGGAACAGGTTGTAAATCTGTATTGGGCACAAGCTGAGACCATTTGGTGATCTCACTCATCCCTTGAAATGTTTATTTTTATCTGAATCAGGTGCATGGTTTGCCTTTGAATGTTATTCTATAATAAATTTTGATTTTTTTTTAATTTTTTCTGATATTTTTGTTTTCAGAGGTTAATTATCTCACCAGCCCTACCATCCAAGGCCTCCCCTTTTTGTCTTACATCAAGTGAGCTCATTGGGGAATTAATAATCCTTTAATGCCTATTTTTGTACTATATGATTTATTTATACTTTATAATACTTATATTTATATAGTCATATATGTTGCCATTAGGTCATTATTGATTTTTGCTGTTTAAGGCCTTTTTTTGGGTCCAGCATCCCTTGCATTGCATCAGAATTGCCCCTTTCTTGGGGTTTCCTTGGATTAACATCCCTTCTATCATATGTATGCATCATTGGGTTCTGTGTAAGTAATTAGAATATTTGGCTGATTTACAACCTGTTGCTATTGTTTTTTGTGGAAAATGGGGGTATTTATTCATGTTTGTATTCCATAACATATCTTTTATCTCCTGATGAAGACAATGTATGAGTTGAAATGCGTTGAGGTGTTGGTACAGACTGATATTGAAGATATCTGCATATAATGGAATGTATATATGCTATAGAACCCCTTGATGTAATTGATTGCAATATTTTAAACTGTGTCACAATTTTTAATCTTTAATTGTTAACTAATAAAGAGTTATATTTTTTTGTATAATCTTTATTTATCACAGAATGTACATACAGTTGTGTTCAAAATTATTCAACCCCCACTGAAATTGATTGTTTTGGTCGGTTTGACATTGATTATGATCATTCAGTCATCCTGCTTACAATTAAATCAAAGAGGCACGTGTAGGTCAGACAAATATAACATAACATTTATAATGAAATAACCACAAATGTCTTTTCTGAGCTCACATCATTATCAGTTTTATTCAACCCCCAAGTGACATTCAATCTTAGTACTTAGTACAACATCCTTTTACAGTTATAACAGCTTTTAAACGTGAAGCATAGCTTGACACAAGTGTCTTGCAGCAATCTACGGGTATCTTCGCCCATTCATTATGGGCAAAAGCCTCCAGTTCAGTCACATTCTTAGGCTTGCGCACTGCAACTGCTTTCTTTAAGTCCCACCAGAGGTTCTCAATCGGATTTAAGTCTGGTGACTGCGATGGCCACTTCAAAATGTTCCAGCCTTTAATCTGCAACCATGCTCTAGTGGACTTGGAGGTATGCTTGGGATCATTGTCCTGTTGAAAGGTCCAATGTCTTCCAAGCCTCAGGTTTGTGACGGACTGCATCACATTGTCATCCAATATCTCCTGGTACTGAAGAGAATTCATGGTACCTTGCACACGCTGAAGCTTCCCAGTACCTGCAGAAGCAAAACAGCCCCAAAGCATGATTGACCCCCCGCCATGCTTCACAGTAGGCAAGGTGTTCTTTTCTTCATAGG
>BLSH010557749.1:123973-146989 GCA_018402905.1 Glandirana rugosa | reverse complement strand
TCGATTTTACACAATTGTCTGTAAATTTATGTATATACAATTACTCCTTTAATACGACATTCCTTTGTGGTCTCTCAAACGTACAAGAGGGACACACCCAAAGGAAACTCATGTGGCCAGAGGAGGGTCCGAGGTTTCTGTACGACCATCCAATTAACCTAGGACAGATTTAACCGGGAGTATACACAGATATACTCACACTCGATCCTTGGAATCTAACATTCGAGGACCTCCCGTCCCTGACTACGCTTACATGTTATATATATATTTCACGACGCATTTAACTACTACGATATATTCCTGGACATTATTTATTTATTAACATTGCTAAACTACAAAACCTATTAACTAACATGATGTTATATTTCACATACCAGCAATAAAGCAGTGTCTTTTATAGCTTTGTAGAGAATGTCATGCAGAACAGAAGGTTCGTTCCAAGGCTTTTGAAAAAAACAAATGTAATTATTTATTTATTACAGGTCCTTATATAGCATCATCAATTTACGCAGCACTTTATATATATATTGTACATTCGCATCAGTCCCTGCCCTCCAGGAGCTTACAATCTAAGGTTCCTAGCTCACACTCATATAGACACATATGAGGGCCAATTTAGACAGGATCCAATTAACCTACCAGCATGTCTTTGGAGCCTGGGAGGAGACCGGTGTACTCAAAGGAAACCCACACAGGGAGAACATGCAAACTCTCTGGTGTTTCCTTACAGCATAATTTCCTCATTAACATATATGTATTTAAATGTCTGTTAACACATTTTAGCTCTGGTTCTTATGTGTTCTTGAGCCTGGGTTCACATTTGTGCAGTACAGGACACTGCATGTGATTCGGATAGGAATTGCACCACATTCCTATTCAAATCACATGCAATTGTTTGAGTGCATTCATTTTTTATGGGCTCAATTTGCACTGTACTGTACAACAAATGTGAAGGCATCTTCTTTTTTTTGCAGCAGCAGCAGCACCGCAATCAGATCCCATGGGTGTTCACACTCATGCAATCCAAATCTTGCAATCACACTGCATTTCGCAATGTGTTTTTGGGGTGTCATTAATTTAATGTTGATACCAGTGGCGGATTGCATGAATGGAGTGCGATTTCATTGTGGTGAGGGAGACACTCAGGATTTACTGCATTTGCCTACCGCATATACGAAAACCAGGGCTGAAAAAGAACATTTTTTTTTTAAACGTTGCTGACATATATAAGATAAAGTGCATCTATTGCCAATACTTAAGTGTTGAATAAAATGAGCAAGGGTTAGAATCCATGTAGGCTTTTTACTGCTGTCTTGGTCCCCACAAGGCACATTCACTCATTATGTTTGTTTGGTGACCATTGTTTCTGGAAGAGAAAGTGATGGAATATTCAAAAAGTTCATTCAACTGTTAGTTGTGACCAGAAGAGAAGGTGATGAGAAATCTTCAAATGGGCATACCTTTTCCATTAATTGACAATTGTCTAAGAGGGGAATTTCCATCACTTTGGAAAGAAATCCACTAGTGTCTTGTTTTTCCAGGACAGAAAGTAAGGTGAAATCAAAGCAGGACAAAGACAGCAAAAAACAAGAAAAACTTTGTTCTGATTTGCAACAAAAGTAATTTGCGAACAATGCAGAAATCTTAAAAAAAAAAAAAAAACATTTGTTATTGCTAAGCAACTTTCCTCCCTAGGTCAAAAACCACCCATCCGATCAGTGTCTAATTCATTAGCATACAAATAACAGAGATTTGCATCTGACTTTTTTTAAGAAGTTTAAAAGTTCTTCTTAAATCACTGTATTTACACTTGGAACCAAACAGATAACCCCCAAACCAGAATACTTTGCCTGGATTTAACAATGTTGCAAGCTGAAAGTTTGCTCTAAGTTTTCACCACTTTCTTATAATCCCAATAAATGCTTTTTACAAATGTGTGTTATATTTTGAGAAACAGAATTGACAGGTCTGAGAAGTGAGATGAGACATTTTCATTCATAGATTTAAAAAGAATTTTAAAAGCATGTTTTAAAGGAAGAAAGTAGGGTCCTTAAGATATCAAGCGGTTTAGCTGACCTACTTAAGAAAACCCTTGAGGAACAGTTGTCTTCTAAACACAATGATCCCCTTGAGTTCATCTCTACCCCATGGTAGTGTTGTATGTATTGGGAGGTCTGCCTCAGAAGTGCATTGTACAGGTATTAGCAAAGATTAAATTACAGGTTAAATGGAGGGTAATGGCACATTAACACAAGCATTCTAATAGCTCAGAGTGTCACTTAACTCTGTTAAAATAGTAAAACAACAGCAGGAATTTTCAGCGTCTTGGTGGAGCCAAGCAGCATGTTAAGAGTGGATTATCATTGAAGCTTTAACACTTGACAGGCTAACGTGTCCTTCAGAGAACATATACCGAAAGAGAAGGACAGTGCAATTTAAATATTTTACATTTGCGAAAAGCACTATATTTACGTTAATGTGTTCATCACATATGGAAGTTTTCTCTTTATTTAGGATGACCAGAAACATCAGAGGGGTTAAGATTATTGAACGGCAGTTTATCACCTCATAAGCCTCAACACCCCCACCAAGAAAAACAATCTTGACATTTATGGCTTAAATGAAAACTGAAATAGCAGGGTATGTCAAATTGTAAAGAAAGATTAATTTACTAGTTATGACCAAGTCATGTTTTTTTGTATAATATTCACTAAAAGATGTGATGCAAGTCCTCAGACAGATGTAGCTTATTTAAAGCAAACCTGTGTTTAGTCAAGCCCTTAGAAAAATAGATTTGACTAAAACTGGCTTTTTACTTCATATAAACATGATACATGGTGGAATATGCAACCCCACCCCCAGAATACACTGATCGGTGGCTGCAGCTGATTGCCTGATCGAGGATAATTTTACAACATCACCCTTCCACAGAAGTTCATCAAAAGATTGACTACTGTGAAGTGTGGACTGCCACACACTGATCAAGGTCTGTGTATGACCAGCTTTAAGTGAGCTGATTTACTGGCATTATCTCCACAAAGCTCCCCACCTTTTTTGCTTGAGCTTGTTGAAGCTGAGTGCAAAAACTCTTTTGTTTTGCAGGAAATGACTAAAACCTCTGTCAGGTTATTTTCCCTCCATTTCCTGTCCTGAAGACACAACGGATATTGAAAGGAAATCTCTCTGAAGAGAAAATTCCTTCCTTTGTCACTGGAGCAGGTGTGACACTTTGTGACAATGGTCATCCTGAAAAATTAAGAGGGGAAATCCCCCCAACAGGGACACAGGCAGAAAGACAAACCAGACTCTGGTATTAAAACTTTTCTTCTCTATGCAAATCAAAACAAAGAAAACAGTCCTGACTTTGGATTCACTTTAATAGCCAGTCTGCAGAAACTGTCAAAATCGAAGGCATCTTTTTTTTTAATTTATAACAATCCTCTTAGCTGCAGCAACTGTTAAACTACTCTGTGCTAGCATCATATTGGAGCCACTAAAGTGCTGCAAACAGGGGGGGCGTGGCTTGGCGCATGGCGAGCTAGGACGTGTCCTCTCTGAGCTCCCGCTCCGGCCTTCCGAACTCGGCTCATTACCAGCAACAGAACCACTCCGGCCCCGGCCATGGTCAGACATAGCAGCAGTGCAGGCCCCCGACCCAGCGGAGAGCAGCCAGCGGGAGAAATTGGCCGATTTTTCCAAAAGAACATACCGGATCCCAGGCACACTCCAGTGTCCAAGATGGCGATGGTTAATGCTGCAGCCTCACAGCAGGCCTCTCAGGTACGCACCAGACAGCACTCCCGCTCCCCACCAGACTCTGAAAGCGGATCCACGGGATCCAGGAGCCCCTCACCAGTCCCCCATAGCCCGAAGGACAACTGGGACATGGAAGCCTACATAAAAGCCCTACCAACTAAAAATGATATAGAGGCTTATATCACCAGACTAGAAAGGTCACATAGGCAAGAAATTGCAGAGCTGAGGGACCTGGGGCACAGAATGGAGGACATAGAAAGCACAGTGGAAAGTACTGTATCTAAATTAAATGAACATGACGTAATCTTGCAGGAACCTACCACGCAAATCCAGCAGCTGTTTTACGGTCTGGACAACCAAGAAAACAGGAGCCGTCGTAACAACATACGCATCAGGGCCCTGCCAGAAATAGTTGAGAAAAAAGACCTGGCAATGGAGGCCACGCCATATTTAATCAGCTATTGGAGAATCCCAGGGAGGACGCACTAGAGATTGACCTCATTCACAGATCTCTGGGCCCCCGCAACCCCAAACCAGCGTACCCAAGGGACATGATCTGCTGGATCCATTTTTTCAACATCAAAAATGTGATTATGCAAGCTGCACGCCTGCAAGACACAATAATGTTTAATGACACCCTATTAATGCTGCTAACTGACCTATCTAAACAGACATTGTCTATGAGGAAAGTTTTGAAGGCAGTTACATATGCACTGCAGGCAAGGAAAATCAAATACAAGTGGGGGTTCCCATTCCACCTCTCCGCACCCCACAAAGGTAAATCGGCGGTCTTCCGCACCCTTGGAGACCTGGCAAATATTCTGGGGACTTTTGAACTCCCCTAAATCAATATTTCGGATTGGCCCCTCCGCTCAGCTACTCGCGGCCTCCCTATCTCTATGGGCTGGAAGACTATCACGAAGAATAAGCGCTCCCGATCCACTGCTTCCAAGTCCTCGGCAGGATGAAACCTAGTTCATACCCATCAGCCAATGGGGATGACACACATGTCTGATAGACCAGGATTCTGGTGTCCTGGACTTTCCTGGACCCATACCCTAGCGGTCTGACTCCGCTTTTGCTGGGTCTCATATGTCTGATGGAACTAGACTATTATGGCCATTGTTAACCTATTGTTGCTGCATTGCAAGTTACCCTTTACAATATGGTGGTAATGTTTGTTGAATTTATGTGACATTTACAGTTTTTATTATTTTTTTCAGTTTAAAATATATGTTGCTGGTTTCACTACGATATGCGGAGCTGCACGCTTTAGGGGGGACCCCTCGATCCATCAGCTAAGGCACAGTGATCACCCCTCTTCCCCCCGCAGATGCCCCCCCTCCCTAGGCGGCCCCACAACTATTGCCTTAACATTACCCCTGAATCAAAATGATGTTTGCGGCCGGGGCGGGAAGCCCAACATGTGATAGGCTACGCACCCCATGTTAGGGTTTACAGAGCCTTAAGTGACTCTGTTGATTACACTACCTAGAACAGAAATTCCCTCCTTAAACGTGACCGATGTCATTCCCATACATGGTCACTAGTGGACACTGTCCCCCCTTTTATCTGATTGTTATTCATTTTGTCAGCCTTGTGCGGATGGATGGAGGGACCTCAATAGTTCAGTTGTTTTCAATTACTCACAAGAGATGTGACCCCCCTGGAGGGGCACCCCACCCCGCTGGTTGGTCAGTACTTTGGCCGCCTCCGGCCTTCTTACTCCCTACCTTTCCTCCTCCTACTTTTCTTTTTCTACTGATCTTCATTCTTATCTTGTTTGTCCCTGATACAGTGAGTTATGTCGAACCTTCAGCCTGTAGTTCCTCCACAAATGAATCATGGCTTCCACCTTAACATTGAAAATACCTTGAACTGTAGAGGATTTAATACGTCAGAAAAGCAGAGGCAAATCTTATACCACTTCCACAGGTCCCGCACACAGATCCTGATGCTACAGGAGACGCACTTTCGCTCGGATGCGATACCACCCCTCTGTAATAAACATAACAGAACTTGGTTTCACAGCACTAACCCATTGGCAAGGTCAAAGGGCGTGTCTATAGCTTTTCACAACTCATTCACTCCAGAGGTCCTGGAAAATCTCCGCAGACCCCCAGGGCCAGTACATGTTTATAAAACTCAAATATCAAAATACTATATTCATGATTGCTAACATATATAAAGAAAAAAAATGATTAAAAGAGTTGGGACTTTAAATGACACACATGTGGAAATAAAATAAAAGATGGATCATGATTGAAAGTTTAATATGAAAAATATTCATTCAGACATAATTCGTAATAGCATATAAGCATAATCAAGGAGATACAACAATACTGTAGTCATAATATAGAATAAGTATACAATAATGAAATTAGAATTCAATTCATGATTAATACAATTTCTCCGATCCATCGATAAGTGTATATATACATACAGTACTTAATACCAATCATAATTAATATAGTTTATGACCTCATGATGTCCTGTTAGGGGAGTACCCCAGTAAAGTAGTTAAAAAATGGATACTTGGGTGGCATAGTAAAAAGCATATGGTAGCTTGTAGAGTAGTTGAAGGAATAGATACTTGGGTGACGTAATAGAAAGCATATAGTAACTCTACGCATTTCGTGACATTTTTATCACTCATCAGGAGCAAGCTTATAGTCTGGAAAGAAATCCCGCCCCCCTGTTCGCTCCCGCGTGCGTGACGCTGGCAGGAATCAATGGCGGCGGTACCTACATCAGGCATGCCCTCAACAGTAACCGGGATGGACACACGTGATGGCGAATACTTTTCATATTTATTTTGTTCCTTTATGACTAGTCCCCTTTGGGTTATATGCCAAACCCCTTTACCAGTTATTGCATTTTTTATCTCTTGAGATTTGAGGTTATAGACCTAGCCTATTTGCATGCCATTACCTCCCCTGGTTTGGCTCAGTGGTGCAGGGGTTGGGGTGCTTTGGTGGCCCGGTCGCGTCGCGTCCTGGAGCTGCGACGCACACTGGTGTCCCCCTCGCCTTCGCTCTTGCGCGGGGGCGGTCTCTACCCATTGTGTGTCAGCACCACGTCACTCAGTCTGATCACGCTGCTTCCTTTTCGAATGCGGCGTCGGCTGGGTATCCACGCTCATGGGCGCCATTGGGGGCGGGCCTCAAATCCCACCCCCCTGTTCGCTCCCGCTTGTGTGACGCAAGCGGGATTTTTTTTTTAATAAAGCATTAGGGTTGGAGGCGCAGGATCATGTAGCCCTGGCCTCATTTAAAGTCCCAAACTTCCCTACCCCCGTTTCTCAATGCTAACATATATCTTCCCATCCGGGACCAATACCGAGCCCTTTCCTCTGTGACAGAGTGCCTGGCATCCTTTGGAAACCACAAGTGATCTTGGGAGGTGACCTGAATGTCCCCCTCATTCCAAGGATAGACACATCCACGTGTAAGTCCCACATTACACCTTCTACACTCACTAGAATGCGATCCCTGTTAGAAGACATGACCTTGGTGGATTCCTGGAGAGTCTTGCACCCTTCAGACAGGGAGTGCATGTATTTCTCCCCTGCACACGGATCATATAGCCAAATTGACTATGTATTTCTCTCCAGGTCCCTACTGGACTTTAGCCCCTCTTGCTCCATTGGTCTGGAACTATGGTCTGACCATGCTCCAGTACACCTGACCTTGGGTAGACTCCCTAACCCCTAGAGTGACATGGCACCTAAATGACAATCTACTCTCAGATCTAGCTTGTACCTCTGAGATATCTAAAGCCGTACAGGAGTTCACGCTGACCCACACTAATGACACTACCCCAGAAATGACTAAGTGGGAGACATTGAAATGTATCCTACGAGGGATTTTCATTAAACACAGCTCAAGGTTGAAAAAGGCACGCATGGAAGACACCAAAAGACTCTTCGCCCCCTCATCGCTTCCCTCGAAGCCACGCACAAACGTACTTTAGACCCTACAGTCTTAGTAGACCTGTCAAACACACGTCGAGACCTCTTACGCCATATTACAGAGCGATCCACAGCCGCAAGAGGCAAGGCCCGACACCTGCACTACAGCCAGGCCAACAAATGTGGGAAACCTAGCACAAACCATTCACCCCCGGGAACACAGACACAACATTACTCATATCCGTAAATCAGACAACACCACACTCCACAAAAATTCGGAAGTAGCCTCGGAATTCCGAGACTATTACTCTGCCCTCTACAATCTCCCCACTGCAACAGGGGCATCAACAACTATACGCACAGACTCTCAATCTATGGCGGATTATATCTGGGAAACTGCTTTACCCACGATCCCAGACACGGCTAAGGAGGAACTGGACTCACCAATTTCCACCACCGTTTTCCTATACGCAATTAAAACCCTCAAGAATGGTAAAATCAATTGAAGAACCCCTATGGGTGGGACTTTCAAGGTGGGGGAACCAAAGATCATCAAAAACACATCTACATATGTATCAAATCCACATTTATGTTCACAAGTATAAAAATTACAAAAATGTTGTAAAAATGACAAATAAACCAATTAGTGTGTAAACGTATTTTGTTAAAATATTGGATTGTTTAAATGCAGCCGGCTCGCACACATCTGCGTGTAGGTTCCTTAACATCATTCTGCCTTCCTACGAAAGAGGATGAAAAACTGACGCATTTCAGGTTGAAGCCCTTCGTCAGGGGCGTGTAGCAGAATGCAATTTATATATCTGGACATACTTTGTCTATGACAAAATCAAAAAGAATTAATCACACATGTACTGCGATAAGCCCAAGGAACCAACCATAGGGGAGCTCAGAGAGGCGGCTTGAGGAAGAGAGTAAAGGAAGGAGGAAAAAAAAAGGGAGGGAGGATATCACATACCTAGTCCCTCAACGGATGGAAATCCTCAACATGTGAGCATCTTGTCTAAAATGAACAGTATAAAAAATATACACCTACCCAAAAACAGTACTCAAAAGGATTTCGCCTTCAGAGCTCAAGGGATGAGGATTTCCTAGTCATATGATGAATGGGAAAATGATGTGGAGATGTTTCAAATCGCAGCTCAAGGACAGGTACCTAGAGCCTTTAAGAAAAATATTACAAAAATCAAATAAACAACAAGGAGGGGCAAAGAATGGTAAAAGCCCGGGCCCGGACAGATATTCACCTACATTTTACAAAATATTTGCCCCCCTACTAGCCCCAGTAATGGCACGAGCCTTTGAGGAGATAGACGGGAGCCACCCGTTGTCAACCCAGATGCTTTTGGCGTAAATTGTGGTACTCCCCAAACCTGGTAAGGACCTCTCCGCCTGTGCCAGTTATAGACCTATATCGCTGTTGAATGTTGATCTGAAGCTGTTTTCTAAAATTATAGCTAATAGCATTGCCTCACTATTGCCAGACCTGATTCACAGCGACCAGGTGGGTTTTATCCCTGGTCGTGAGGCCAGGGATAACACAACCAAGACTCTTCACCTAATCTCTTATGCACAAAAACACCATATCCCCACCTGTCAGGTCGCCTGTGATGCGGAGAAGGCCTTTGATAGGGTCGGTTGGCCCTTCCTGCAGATGTCCCTGTGGCAGATTGGTTTGGGTCCAAAAATTTTAGTTAAAATAATGTCATTATATACCGCACCCTCAGCATCTGTCTTGGCCAAAGGCGTCCAGTGGGACTCCTTCGGGATTCACAACGGAACACAACAGGGTTGCCCCCTATCCCCCCTGTTATTCGCAATAACAATTGAACATTTGGCGCAGGCAATACGCAACAATGATTCCATACACGGTATCCTTACTCCCTCCACCCATTCCAAGCTGTCGTTATATGCGGATGTTTTATTACTATACATCACACAACCCCATAACAGCATACCCTCTTTCTTCTGAGAAATAGACCGATTCAGAGCCCATAGCAATTTCAAATTGAACCTCTCGAAAACAGAAACCCTGAACATCTCCCTGCCCCACCAAGCCCAAAACATGATTCGCAACAAGTTCCCATTTCACTGGCAAACCAGATCTATCAAATATCTAGGGACCAAAATCCCCCGGAACCCCTTAGACATATACCCTCTCAACTTTAGTCCACTCCTAACTAAGGTTAGACGTTCCCTGGAATCGTGGCATCACCTCAAGATACCCTCGTTTGATTGAATGAGCATACTAAAGATGGATGTTCTTCCCAAATTTTTATACCTGTTTCAAAACCTTCTGGTATCCCTCCCTGCCCCATTTTTTAGAACGATTAAATCCCTAGCAATCAAATTTTTATAGCAACATCACCCATCTAGATTGAAACATAAAATACTCTGCTCCCCTAAAAACAGAGGGGGAGTCGGCCTTCCGGACTTTGAAGTATATCACGCTTCAGCAATATTATCCAGGCTTCTTAAGTGGTTACCGCGACTGCTACCCAAATCATCCACACTGATAGAAAAGGACATGTCACCGGTGGACCTACGGGCTCTGCTGTGGGGCTACCATTTAAAGTATCAGGCCTTGACTACACTGTCGCTTTTGACTCTGGAGGCTCTCTCCCTCTGGTAGCGGCGACGATCCTCATACGCCCTCTCTTCAGACCCCAGCCCACTCACATCGCTTTTTGACAATCCAGGACTACCAGACAGCACCTCCCTAGGGAGATATTATACATAGGGCCAGGCTACATGGCCTACTGCGTGGGTCTTTGTGGACTCCTCGGCAGGACACTTTCACATGCAATCAGGGCCAGATACACAGAGCTCTCACGGGATACGAGGGTCTGTGCGATCTCCCACACACACCTCGACACACTCTCTCTATGATATATAAGGAGATTCTCTCCCACACTCATGATACTCTCCCTGTCTACACCCAGAAATGGTCCAGGGACCTGGAGACAGAGAGGAGTGGCAGAAGTCCTTTCTTTTTACCTATAGCTCGACTATCTCCAGCTTCACCCAAGAAAAGAATTATAAATAATTGTCTCAGTGGTATAGGGACCCAGTCACAAATAACAGGATTTTCCCTAGTGCTTCAGACACCTGCTGATGCTGTCATGGAGGAAAAGGAACCTATTTCCACATCTGGTGGGACTGTAGCCACATCAGTCCCTTTTGGAATGCCATATTTGAAATCTACAATTAAATTTACAATGCCTCTTTAACACCCTCTCCTAAAATAGCTTTACTATCTGTCCTACCAGGTTCAGTTAAACACAAAAAATCGACTCTCCTCAGAATTTTTCTGTCCATAGCGCGTCATGTCATTACGAAACACTGGAAATCTGATACAACGCCCCCACTCTGTCAATGGGTGGACCTTGTTGATAACACCATGATCATGGAGGAACTGCAGGCAAGGGCAATAGACAAATGGGATAAGTGTATTAAAATGTGGTCCATCTGGCTTCATTACTCTACATCGGACAGACTCAAAGGCAGATTACCGACATAAAGAGCCCACCCATGGGCACCCATCACACAGTGGCTTATGGACTGCATAACAATATGACTATGCATATCTTGGAAGCTGTACTCTCCAGAATATAGGCAGCATGTGCATATTGTGTATACACCACCGTATCTTTTCTCTTCCCCTTTTCTCTGTCTTCTTTCACTCTTTCCCCTCTCTGTCCTACTCCTTCTCTCTCTCCCCATCTCTCCTTCCATGGTAATAAATATCCCCCAGAGAGCACTATCTAAATGTGTTTATAATCCCCAGTGCGTTTCCCCCCACTTTTCTTCACTGGGTATTAACTGCTTAATTGTTTAAAAGTTATCTCTGTATAAGACACGTGGAAGATGTTTACTGCCTCCTCTCACTAGTGCTCTCCCCCCCTCTTTTCCTCAGAAAATGTTTTTTCTTTCTGTACCCCTTACCTGTTCTGCATTTTAACAGGAACACATTGATAATAATAATAAAAATATATTCAACCTTAAGTGCTACAAACCACAGTGTGCAGTCTGATTGAATTACAGTAGTAACTGTCGGAGCTTCAATGGAGTCTTAACTATTACTTTATTGCTTTCTAACATTAACCACTTCAGCTCCAGGAGGTTTTACCCCCTTCCTGACCAGGCAATTTTCTGCAGTACAACACTGCGTTGCTTTAACTGACAATTGTGCAGAGAGGCAACGCTCTACCCAAATAAAATTGATGTCCTCTTTTTCCCACAAACAAAGCTTTCTTTTGGTGGTATTTGATCATCTCGGTTTTTATTTTTTGTGCTATACACATAGAATGATTGAATATCTCGCTACCTCAGACCCAGTGGTCCCAGGCTTTCACCACTTGCCCAAATTACATTAGCATCCTATGGAAGGGCGACCTATTGTTGCGGGCATTAGTTCTTTATTTGAAAGACTGGGCCACTAGGTCGACCAGTTCCTACAACCTCTTGTTACCAGATTACCTGGATATTTGAGGGATACTGGAGATGTTTTGAGGGATATTGAAAGTTTTCAATGGAAAATGGGACAAGCCTGGTTGTCTATGGACGTCAAGTCCCTATATTCCTGCATACCTCACGAATTAGCCCTAGAGGCAATAAGGTATCATCTTGAGCACTATAGTTGTTATAGCCTGGAGTTAAAAGAATTTATCATCATAAGAGTAGATTTCCTGTTGAAACACAATTTTTTTATCTTTGATGGGGTATTTTATTTAAAGCGCATAGGGTGCATCTATGGGGGCTACATTTTCACCATCTTTAGCAAACATCTATATGGTGTGGTGGGAAGAGCAATGCCTTCTTTCCACATCCAATCCCTTCAGCCACCACTGAAGGTATTTTCGTTTCATAGACGACCTGCTCATGGTGTGGGCTGGTTCTAGGGAAGAGGCTAAGTCATTTACCATCTATATGAATTCTAATGCCTCGTACACACGGTTCGACGGTCGTATACAACAGGTCGTATGAATGACCATTGTATGCAAAATCGATCGTTAGTATGCGCGTTTAGAACTGCCGACGTATGACGGTCGTACAATAGGAGTTGTATGAGAAAACTGGAAAACTTGGTAGTACCAACAAGCGGTCTTACGACCGTTGTATCGTGTGTACAGAGAAGTTGGTCCAACAAGTTGTATTGTGCAAAACATGCATGCTCAGAAGTCAGGAACGGCCAGACACTAATTACATGCACCTGAACTTTCTCTTTATAGAGAACTACGTTCAGCTTGGTCGTACCATCGTGTAGTGCATGTCAGTATGCTAGATACAACAGCCAACATACGATTTGGTCCGTTCGGTCGTATGACCGTCGAACCGTGTGTACGAGGCTTTACTGTCTTAATTTGCAGTTTAGCCATGAATTTGAAGAGTGCAGCATTAACTTCCTGGATGTCACCCTAGAGGGTGACATCTTGACGGGAAAATGTACACACTTGCACTTACCGGAAAACATGCGCTGGGAACTCCATATTATTGGCCACAAGTTGCCACCCTCAACACACTATACGATCAGTGCCGCTTGGTGAATATACTAGAACCAAGCGCAACTGCTCAAACACCACCACATATATGGAAGAATGCAATAAGGTAACTGCTAGACTAAAAGCCCGTGGATATGAACAAAGCAACCTAGACAGAGCCATTCAAATAGCCAATCGTAAAGAAGGATCCTAATTGTTGCATTGCTCTGCAAAGGCCAAACGGGTCATCGAGATGGGAAATCGTCCCATAACATTTGTGACCACCTTTTCATTTGAATATAACTCAATTACTAATATTATACACAAATATCTCCCTGTGCTATCAGCAGATCCAGACCTTACACCTTTCCTAATAGCTGGATGCAGATTCTCTAGTAGAAAGGCTACTACTTTAGGTGATATCTTTTCCCCTAGTCTTTTTTGTTCACGCCCCACTAAAAGAACCTGGTTACGTACTACAGGGTCATTTGCCTGCGGGGTCAACACTTGCAAATTTTGCACCAAACATACAAAACAATCACAATCGGTGCAATCTTGCTCCACAGGCAACATTTTCCCAATCAAAGAACACATTACCTACGGGAGTCAAAACGTGGTATGTGCAGTCAAGTGCATCCAATATGTGGGATGCACAACAAGATCTTTAAGAAAATGCATCAGCGAGCATTATCACGGTGCCTCATATGAAACCGAAAAGGGACTATGAAACGTATCTAAACATTTTAAACATCAGCATCAAGGCAACATGTCCTCATTTAAATTTTATGGTCTCCAAAGGGTAGAGGCATCACCAAGAGGGGGAGACATTTATCGCAGACTCCTCAAACGTGAGGTCTGGTGGATTTTCCATCTCCATACCAGAGTGCCATTTGGCATGAATCATAAATATGATTTTGACTTATTTCTCAGATAGATGTCTCCGCCTCTTGCTTTGAATTGTTTGGCGACGGTTGTACACATATGTTTGTATGTTCTGGACGTTGTATATTGTTGAATACATCATAATTTTTATATATGCACCTTATCTCTGTATTATTTAATACTGTTTTTTGACAGTTATTGTTCACAACAATACAGAAATAATGCACAATAGAGAACATGATGTTTAACATATCAGCCAGTCCATCTTCTCTAAGCATGCCGTATTACTTTTTTATCCTGCAGTGTTGGCACGGTATATACATTGTGACTGCACCTTATAGTGCCCACACTTTTTTATTTTGCCTGTCTGCAGTGCCTACACTCCTGACATACATGCATTCTAACATTTCTTTAATTGACAGTAATGTTGTGTTTGAGGTGTCTACATTTCTGATACACATGCGTTTCAACACCAGTTTAATTATTGTCAGTAATGTTGTGTCTCTGACACACATGCGTTTTAACATCAGTTCAATTGTTGTCAGTAATGTTGTGTTTGCAGAGCCTGCATTTCTGACACACATGCGTTTTACATCAGTTTAATTATTGTCAGTAATGTTGTGTTTGCAGAGAATGCACTTCTGACACACATGCGTTTTTACCTCAGTTTAATTATTGTCAGTAATGTTGTGTTTACAGTCCTTACATTTCTGACACACATGCGTTTTAACATCAGTTCAATTATTGTCAGCAATGTTGTGTTTTCAGCCCGTACCTTTCTGACACACATGCGTTTTACATCAGTTCAATTATTGTCAGTAATGTTGTGTTTGCAGAGCCTGCATTTCTGACACACATGCATTTTTAACATCCGTTTAATTATTGTCAGTAATGTTGTGTTTACAGTCCCTACATTTCTGACACACATGCATTTTAACATCAGTTTTATTATCAGTTATATAGAGCACTGCACTGTGTTTTGCACAGATTTGTATCCATATTCCTTAGTTTCTATTACGTTGTCCATTGTATTCCTTGCTATTAAGACAACTTTGTTGTATTCATTTGTTTTTGATTGGGGTTGCTATGGACTTTGGCACATATATATTTTCTCCTTTTGCAGCTTATATATTCTTTCCAATTGACCAGGTGAAAGACATATAAGAACCTGTCAGAGATTGAACCCTGATTGAACCTGAAACCTGATTGGACAAAGCATTCCCAATCTCAAAATGTGTTGTATTTAAGTGATTGTTTGTAACATTTTAAAATGTGCAGTGAACAAGGCTATCAATAAATTTCACGTAACAGCAGATGCGGAGTGTCGGCTCTTTTCTTCATTTTAAACATTGTTGCCAGGACGTGGGAGGGATGTCCAGAGCCAGAGCACCTGCTGCAGGTATGCTGACTGGGATTTCCCCTGATTGAACCAGCTATAGGACAGCTCAGAGCGGTGTATATCTTTGTGTTTATAAACATAGAAATACCGACAATTTTGAAGAAATATATACATATTTTTTACTCTCTGCTATAAAACATATCCAATAAAAAAATGTAAAAATTTTGATTTATTCATCAATTTAGGCTAATTTGTATCCTGCAACATATTTTTTGCAAAAAAAAAACATCACAAAAAGCGTATATTGATTGGTTTGCGCAAAATTTATAGCATCTACAAACTATGGGGATATATTTATGGATTTTTTAATTTTTTTTATTGTTTTTACTAGTAATGGCAGCGATCAGTGTTTTTTTTTCAGCACTGCAACATTATGGTGGACAAATTTGACACTAAGTGACACTTTTTGGGGACCAGTGACACCAATACGATTATCAGTGCTAAAAACTGTATAAATGACACTGGCAGGGAAGGGGTTAACATCAGGGGCGATCAAAGGGTTAAGTGTGCTCCTAGGGAGTGATTTATAACTGTGTTGAGGATGGACTGACTGGAGGAAGAGAGACATCTGTGTTCCTGATTAGCAGGAAAACAAGATCTCTCTCCATCTCTGCCTTGTTTACATAGGCAGACCACCATTCTGCCTCTCTTATGAATGATTGGTGGGCCCAATCACAGTGGGAGTGTGGCCCTCGTCGGTGCGTGCCCCAGAGCCAATCCTAGGGATTATGTACAGGTTTGTGATTTTGCGCTTAAGGGCTACCCTGCCACAGTATATGTACGTGGGGCGGTCCTTAAGTGGTTAAAGGAAAAAAGAAAAAGATGGATGATTTCCTAATATGAAGCTTTGACACTACAAAGCTGTATAACAATGAGATGTCATAACACACTTATAACTATTTTGCGGAAGCTCTGTAATTATCCTTTGTCCTATAGTTCATTTAAGGACATAGGTAACTGCCACATTTAGACTCAGCTTTCTTCCTCCTCTCCAATAAATTTAGAAGTAGCAATGAGTTAAATCTGCCCAGGATCAATTCACCAAGGATCTAGTGACACTTGTTCAAAACTCAGTGAACCCAAACCTCAAAGAGGTGAATCCCATTGAAGTCTAAGGCTGGCCATAGACGGTGAAAGTTTCTTTCCTGCAGCCATGGTTGAAGGAAATAAATTATCATAATTCCCCCATCAGCACAGATAGCGCTGACAGGGGAATTCCTCCTGTGGAACTATTGTCTGTGGGGGGCGTAAGTAGGCAGTGGAAGCCGTCCCCACCGGGAGAACACAGTGATTATTGCTAGAGGCTATAGCAGCCGCTTGTGATAAACAGAAGCAGAAGGCTTCTGACAATTGCACAGTCATGCAACACTATTCCTAAATTACAATGTTATAATTTTTCACACAAATAGAGCTTTCTTTTGGTGGTATTTAACCGGTTCCCGACTGCGTAGCGACTATAAGCGGCGACATCGTGGCTCTGTCCCGCAAATCCCGCTGATAATCGTCACTTGCGGACACGATGGCTATGGGGAGAGTGCGTGCTGGCGCACCCGACCTGAGCATGCCGCGGGTTGGGCAGACTCGATGTCCGCTGGCAACCCGCGATGGCCTGCGACACAGCCAGAATGGGGAACCGCCGATGTAAACACGGCGGTTCCTCGTTCTGACAGGCGGCATGTCAGAGATCTATTGATCCCTGTACTCAGGATCAGTTAGATCTCTGGTTCCCCTGGCAGCCCAGCCCCCATACAGTTAGAACACACACAGGGAACACAGTTAACCCCTAGAGCGCCCCGTGCAAGTTAACCCCTTCCATGCCAAGGACATTTATACAGTAATCAGTGGATATTTAAATTTCTGATCTCTGTATAAAAGTCATTGGTCCCAAAAAAATGTCCAAAATGTCCGCCCCAATATCACAGTCCCAATAAAAATCGCAGATCGCCGCCATTACTAGTAAAAAAATTGTAAAAATGCCAGAAATTAATTCTCATGGTTTGTAAACGCGGCAACTTTTGCGCAAACCAATCAATAAATGCCGATTGCGATTTTTTTTTTTTTTTTACCAAAAATAGAGGAAGAATACAAATCAGCCAAAACCGATGAATACATTTTTTTTTATATTTTTTTGGATATGTATTTTAGCAAAAAGTAAGAAATATTGCTTTTTTTGCAAAATTGTCGCTCTTTTTTTGTTTATAGCGGTCATCATAAATGATGCAGAGGTGATCAAATACCACCAAAAGAAAGCTCTATTTTGTAGGAAAAAAGGACGCAAATTTTGCTTGGGTACAACATCGCATGACCGTGCAATTGTCAGTTAAAGCAATGCAGTGCCGAATCGCAAAATGTGTTCTGCTCCTAATGTGGGGAATCCTTCCGGGGCTGAAGTGGTTAACCACTTCCCGCCCGGCGCATTGACAAATGACTTCCGGGCGGGTGTTTCATTATCCTGACTGGACATCTATTGACGTCCTCAGGATAATCCGCGATCGCACGCCCCTGGGGGCGCGCATCGCGGCAATCGGTGGTGCCGTGGGTCAGTCTGACCCACCGCATTACCGACCGAGGTAAAAGGCTTAGATCCGAAACCTTTTACCATGTGATCAGCCGTGACCAATCACGGCTGATCATAGTGTAAATAGGAAGAGCCGTTTATCGGCTTTTCCTCTGCTCAGGTCTGCAGACCTGAGCAGCGGAGAGCCGATCGGCTGCTCTCCTGACAGGGGGGGGCTGCGCTGAACGTTTATCAGCGCAGCCACCCTCAGGATCACCCCCACTGGACCACCAGGGAGCCGGATCAGTACCAACAGTGAGCCCCCCCTGACATCGCAAGGAGGCCGCCCAGGACCACCAGGGAAATCACACAGAGGCCACCCAGGACCACCAGGGAGCCCCCACTAGACCACCAGGTAAGGGCAATATTATGCACTGTAGGGATGGCACTGTGCCCATGTATGATGCCTGCCAGTGCCATCCCTAACAGTGCTTGTTGCACCAGTGCCCACCTGTGCCACCTATCAGTGCCCACCTGTGCCACCTATCAGTGCCCACCTGTGCCACCTAAAAGTGCCCCCTATCAGTGCCCAGTGCCACTTATCTGTGCCCCCTATGAGTGTCCATCAGTGCCTCATATCAGTGCCACGTATCAGTGCCCGTCAGTGTTGCTTGTCAGTGCCGCCCATCAGTGCTGCATATGTGCCCCATCATCAGTGCAACCTTATCAGTGCCACATCATCAGTGCCAATTTGTACTGCCTCATCAGTGCCCATCAGTGTAGCCTCATCAGTGCCCATCAGTGTAGCCACATCAGTGCCCGTCAGTGAAGGAGAAAATGTACAAATTTTTGTGACAGAAACAAAGAAAAATGTTTTTTTTTTTTTCAACATTTTCAGTCTTTTTTTTGTTATAGCGCAAAAAATAAAAACCGCAGGGGTGATCAAATACCACCAAAAGAAAGCTCTATTTGTGGGAACAAAATGCTACAAATTTTGTTTGGGTACAACTTCGCACGACCGCGCAATTCTCATTCGAATCACAACAGCACTGAAAGCTGAAAATTGGTCTGGGCAGGAAGTGTTCTAAGTGCCTGGTATTGAAGTGGTTAATCACCGCTGGGTTTTTTATTTTTTGCTAAAAAAAAAAACAAAATAGGCTGAAAATTTTCTGTCGGCAAATGTTATAAATAAATGATTTTTCTTATTCACTGACGTGCGCTGATGAGGCGGCACTGATGGACACTGATAAGCTGATCTGATGGGCACTGATGAGGCAGTGCCTATGGGCACTGATGAGGTAGCACTGATGAAGAAGCACTAATATGCCGCACTGATGAGCACTGATAGGTTGCACTAATATGTGGAACTGATGAGCACTGATAGGTAGCACTGATGGGCATTGATAGGTGGCACTGATGGCCACTGATAGGCTGCACTGGTGGGCAAAGGTAGGAAGCACTGATTGGCACTAAAAGGCAGTGCTGACTGACAACACTAATTGGGAGGGATGGGCCGAACACCCCCCCGGTTCGGTTCGCACCAGAACATGCAAACAGGCAAAAATGTATGCGAACCCTACTAAAGTATATGGGACACAAACATGAAAAATCAAAAGTGCTCATTTTACAGGCTTACATGCAAGTTATTGCCATAAAAAGTGTATGGGGGCCTGGGTACTGCCCTAGGGGACATGTATCAATGCAAAAAAAAGTTTTTAAAACCATAGTTTTTTCAGGGGCAGTGATTTTAATAATGCTTAAAGTAAACAAATAAAAATAAAATATTCCTTTAAATATCATGCCTGGGGGGTCCCCTTAGTCTGCCTGTAAAGGGGCACATCTGTGTGATGTTTAGAACAGTGCCACAGCAAAATAACATTTCTAAAGAAAAAAAGTCATTTAAACTTGCTCACGGCTGTAATGTATTGCCGACTCCCGGCAATATAGATAAAGAAAAGAATCACTGAAAAAAATTGCATGGGGGCCCCCCTCAGCCCATAAGGGGAACTCCACATCAAAATTTAAAAAAAAAATGACCTGCCCCCCCCCCCAAATCCATACTAGACCCTTATCTGAACATGCAGCCTGGTGAGGCAGGATAGGGGGGGGTGAGCGAGCCCCCTCCTAAACTATACTAGGCCACATACCCTCAACATGGTGAGGTGGGTGCTTTGGGGCGGGGGGGCTCTGTGCCCCCCACCCCAAAGCACCTTGTCCCCATGTTGATGGGGACAAGGGCCTCTTTCCGACAACCCTGGGTTGTAGTTGTCAGTGTCTGCAGGCAGGTGGGCTTATCGGAGTCTGGAAGCACCCTTTAACAAAGGGGCCCCCAGATCCTGCCCCTCCCCATGTGAATGGGTATCGGTTACATTGTATCCCTACCCATGCACATGGGGGGCCGTGATCTGGGGCCCCCCTTGTTAAAGGGGGCTTCCAGATTCCGATAAGCCCCCCCGCCCGCAGACCCTGACAACAATCAGCCAAGGTTATTGGGAAGAGGCCCTGGTCCCCATCAACATGGGGACAAGGTGATTTGGGAGGACCCCAAAGCACCCTCCCCATGTTGAGGGCATGAGGCCTGGTATGGGTCAGAGGGGGTTCGCTCGCCCCCCTTATCCTGACCTGCCAGGCTGCATGCTCGGATAAGGGTCTGGTATGGATTTAGGGGCGGACCCCCACACCATTTTTTTATTTTGGCGTGGGGTTCACCTTAAAATCCATACCGGACCTGAAGGGCCTGGTATGGATTTTGGGGGGGACCCCCACACCATTTTTTTTTAATTTTGCTGCAGGGCACACTTCAATAGACTGTGTTATATATACTACACTGACTATACTATATATTCTCCACTGTATTATACTGTATATACTGCAATGACTGCACTATATACTCTGAACTGTAATATATATATATATATATATATATATATATATATATATATATATATATATATATATATATATATATATATACAGGGTGGGCCATTTATATGGATACACCTTAATAAAATGGGAATGGTTGGTGATATTAACTTCCTGTTTGTGGCACATTAGTATATGTGAGGGGGGGAACTTTTCAAGATGGGTGGTGACCATGGTGGCCATTTTGAAGTCAGCCATTTTGAATCCAACTTTTGTTTTTTCAATAGGAAGAGGGTCATGTGACACATCAAACTTATTGGGAATTTCACAAGAAAAACAATGGTGTGCTTGGTTTTAGTTTACAAGTTCCTCTTTGTTTACAGCCATTGACATGTCGCTGAGGTTAACACGTGCGGAGCGGATAGAAATTGTGTTGATGTCTGGTGAAAGCAGTAACCGGGTCATTGCAGCAGATTTCAATGCAAGACAGCCTACGAGACCACCCATCTCCCATGCTACAGTTAGCAAACTGCTTGCTAAGTTTTGTGAAACTGGTTCAGTGTTGGATTTGCCAAAATGTGGACGCATGAAATCTGTCACTAATGAAGAAACATCAGTGGCTGTCCTAGCTTCATTCAGCAAGAGCCCACAGCGTAGCACTCGCCGCATGTCACTGGAGAGTGGCATTAGTTGAACATCCCTTTGGCGGATATTAGCTTCTCACAAATGGCACCCTTACAAATGCAGCTACTGCAGCATCTCAACGAGGATGACCCAGATCGGCGCACTGAATTTGCAGAATGGGCTAAACAAAAATTGGAACAGGACCCTCAGTTTACACAGGAGATTTTGTTCAGTGATGAGGCAAACTTTTATGTGAATGGTGAAGTTAACAAACAAAACCACCGCTATTGGTCTGACACTAACCCACATTGGATAGATCCCTCCAAGACTGTTGGAACCAAAAAATTGATGGTATGGTGTGGTATATGGGGTACAAAGATAGTGAGGCCATTCTTCATCAATGGAAACCTCAAGGCCACTGGAAATGCGAAATTGCTACATGATGATGTGTTTCCCTCTTTATGCACTGAAGCTGGCACGTCCCCTGAGTTTTTCCAGCAAGATGGTGCACCACCACATTATGGGTGTCAGGTCCAAGCATTCCAAGATGAGCAGTTTCCTGGAAAGTGGATTGGTCGTCGTGGGCCAGTTGAATGGCCCCCAAGGTCTCGCGATCTGACCCCCTTAGACTTTTATCTTTGGAGTCATCTGAAGGCAATTGTCTATGCTGTGAAGATACGAGATGTGCAGCACCTGAAACTACGGATACTGGAAGCCTGTGCTAGCATTTCTCCTGTGGTGTCGCTATCAGTGTGTGAAGAGTGGGAGAAGAGGGTTGCATTGACAATCCAACACAATGGGCAGCACATTGAACACATTTTATAAATGGTCAGAAACTTGTAAATAACTCATTAAAGAATAGTTACATTAAAACCAAGCACACCATTGTTTTTCTTGTGAAATTCCCAATAAGTTTGATGTGTCACATGACCCTCTTCCTATTGAAAAAACAAAAGTTGGATTCAAAATGTCTGACTTCAAAATGGCCGCCATGGTCACCACCCATCTTGAAAAGTTTCCCCCCTCACATATACTAATGTGCCACAAACAGGAAGTTAATATCACCAACCATTCCCATTTTATTAAGGTGTATCCATATAAATGGCCCACCCTGTATATATATATGACGGGGACGGGACTATTTCAAATTGTAATTACATTCCCCAGTCAAACAGGTGCAGAAAAAATTGGGCCTTGGGTGTTGGTGGTGCCTGAACATTGTAACCCCTCATAGTTATTTTTCTTGTGTGCAGGAATGGGCCCTGCTCTTAAAAATTATTTTAAAAATGACATGCCCCAGTCAAACAGGTGCAGAAAAATTTGATTTTTTTTTTGACAGCTTACCTGTAAAATCAATTTCATTGAGTACATCACGGGAGGTTACCATTTCCTGGTCCAAACCGGAAAAGCATTGCACAAACTTTTCTTTGAGGTATCCTGAAGATGTTTCATCCTCTGCTCCATCTGCGAAGGCAGGATGAGCTCTGCAACTTTACCCTTGTAATGTGGATTAAGAAGGGTTGCCAGCCAGTAATGATCCCTCTCCTTGATACCACAAACCCTCTAGTTTTTCCACAGGTTTGCAGAA
>BLSH010557749.1:53773-65906 GCA_018402905.1 Glandirana rugosa | reverse complement strand
CTGCTGGGGGGGCTTTAGAGGGGGCAGAAAGAATGGGAGTGGAGAGCAGGGGGTGGCAGAGAGCACTGGGGGAGGATCCATGGATCACAAGGAGGGGCCGGAGAGCATGGGGGGCTACAGAGCAGGGGGACGGAGCCAAGGAGCACAAGGAAGGCGGAACCGAAGAAGTTAGATAGATGGAGCGGTGGGGAAACTGTACATAGAGGAATTTTTCCATATCCCTCCTGCAGCCGCTAAATGTCTACAGGAGGGAGACAAGGAGAAGTGAGCATTCAGTGGCTTCAGGAGGTGGAGGGATATGGAAAAATTCCTCTATGTGCAGTCTCCCCACCGCTCCTCCTATCCAGGCACTCACATTCTCTCAGGTTGGCCAGGCAGCATTAGGGGATTGGAGACCAAGCTCCATCCTCTTCACAGTCATGGGGCAGTTCAGCTGGATCACTTCAGCCCCCGCCCCAACTGCTGAACCATCCGAATACGAGGCAGATGCGGAGAGGTCAGCTGAGCGGCGCAGGCTGCAGGAGCAGCACAGCTGCGGGTCCCACATGGACATGCCGTCTGCTTGCCTTGTACAGATGGCACCTGGAGCCGGGTGCTGTCATCCAGCCACTGCCTCCCCCTAGAGGTCTCTACTGCCCAGCTCCCCGCACCTCCTGACACAGGACCGGGATTTGTCACTCAGCGAGTCCCAGCAGGGGTAGGCGGAGCCACCGGTGCCGACATAAGTGACTGATCACAGGCAAATTAGGCAGCTGCGAGGTCTTAGGCGACCGCCTAATTTGCCTAATTAGAGAGCCGCCTCTGGATCCGTGGTGTGCTAGCAAATATCCTCTTTGTGACCTTTCCACTAATACTGAGGGACACTGGAAGAGGTTTATGCAGTTACGATCATGGTTAGCAAAAAATTGCATATCTAGTATATATTTCATGTAAACTATCATAATGTATCACTTCCTTTTAAAATGGAAAATTTCAGCTGCTCCAGCTGCTCCAGACCCAAGCCAGTGAAAGATAGTAATACCAGCAAATGTTATTTTATGAGAATTACAAGTTATTAATCAATTATCATAGAAATGACCATAAAACTTAAAGCTGAAGAATAGGGATTTTTTTCTCAGCTCCTGGATTTCATTGCAGCTGGAGTCCTTTGGTGTTGTGGGGCATAATATGAGTGGCTTTAAAATTGCTGACTATGACCATCTTTTCTGCCCTCCTGCTTAATTCATAGAAGCCATACTATCACTTCCCACCTTAAAAAGCACTCTGTGAATGGAGGAAATGTGGATGAATAAAAAGGTCATTCATGCATGTACAATCCCTAATTCTAAATTTAATAATTAAATAAAATAACTTAACTTTCAATTTAATATAAACATAAACTTGTAAGACTTGTATGGGGATCTTTTGGGTTCCACCCATCATATGCTCGGTTTCAAAAAACAACAGAGTTTTGCTAAACTACATTGTACATCCCAAAATAAATATTCCTCTGAAAAAAGTATCTCAAGTACTTGGCTTAAATCGGAAAAAAAGGTTGTACAAAAATCCCTATCAAGGAAAATGGCCCTAATGTCAACTGGACAGATACAGTACCCAGCATATCCACGGGAGGTATCACAATACAATAATATGGGGTTCATACAGAGTTACAGGGACTATATTTTTCATGAAGGGGATCTTCCATTAACCCCTTCCATCCTCAGGCTGTGTAGAGAGATCCCCACCACAATCCCGCTCCCCCAGGGAGTCTGGATCACAACTCAGCCGCAGAATACCGGAGCTTTTCCGGTCCCAGCCACGCGAGACCCCGGCTTCAGTCCGGGCTTACACACCTGCAGCCCGCTCCTCCAGCCTAAACCTTATCGACTAGCAAAAATATATAAGGATTAATCACCACTATGTTGGAGAAACTGCGGAGCAGCTGCAACACCCTTCCATATCTGGTGGCAGTGCCCCATACTACACTCTTTCTGGCAACATATAGTTGAGATCCTCAACCAATTCGCAGGACACAATCTCCCACCTAACTCGAAAGCGGCCCTTCTAAACCTCGACATGGACAAATGGCTAAAATCCTATTCTCCCATAATCTCCCATATCTTCATTGCTGCTCGCCTCACTGTCACTAGAAGCTGGAACTCGCCCTCCCCACCAGACTACAATGACACCATCTTAATCATAAATGAAAATGCGACCAACGAATATGCTTATGCTAAGGCCCACTTACTAACTGAAAAATTCTTCCGCCAGTGGGACCCCTGGACAAAAAGTCCTTATTGCACCCTACAAGTATAACTCTCTCTAAAACCGCAGTGCACTTAACATTCATGCATATGGACAATAAACGGCAATACCAGGATACGCTCCACATGTCATCCACTTCTCAAAGTTACTGTAAGAACCATTTAATCTTTAGAAATAGAGCTGGACCACCATTTGAGTTTCCTACAATCTGATATACTTCAATGTTTGAGACTCTACTATCCACCTCATGACCCCCCCTCTATCGTTTTCTTTCCTCTTCTCCCTGCTGTCCTTACTGCCCTTTCTCTTTATTCTACTACTGTTAAATGACTTTTCAGAAATCTACACACACACATATACTGCCATGCATTACTGATTACTTATACTTCAAGAAGTTTGAGTCCTTCTCGGGATATACCATAATACTTACAGCGCTCTACTTGCCCTGCCACACAGTGAGTTCCCATTTGGGGTGTGGCAGCCCAGGTGGGCACTGCATACTATCTGAACCCAAAATAATACTTTTACAGATGTAGACATTATTATATACCTGACGGCAGTGTTTTTTTTTATTTTATTGGAATGGTAATTCAACTTCTATAAGTAAACTGTGATTGAATTGTATCTGTACATTCCGCATGTTTCGCATCTCACTCATGTGATTATGTTACTTTTCTTAATAACAATAAAAATCTATTGAATCTAAATTAAAGGAAGAAATCCTGTGAAGGGCAAGAGATCGCCACAATTTGCTATATCAGGGTACCGACATCAAAATATACCAAGACCTCTCACCCATCACCCTCCAGAACAGAAGAGACCTACATCCCCTCCTTGAGCTGCTATGCTCCAGGGAAATCCAATACCGCTGGAAATTCCCCTTTTGCCTCTCAGCCTCCGCACAAGGCTGCACAGCCAACCTTCGTGTCCCTGAGGACCTGCCGGCATTCTGTGCGACTTTAGGCATACCTCGCATCCAAGTACCTGATTGGTACAAATCTCTCCGCCCACAACACCTGCGAAGATCTGCCTCGATGGATGCCATTTCGGTCCGCGGGGATTTCCACATTCGGTGACGCAGATCCAACTCTCCCAGACCAACTGCATCATCTGGAGCCAGAACTGATGAAACAGTCCCACTGCCCCACCAGCTAACAGAAGAGCCTGCCAAGAAAGGCCCGAATGAACGTTCGCCATCATATTATCCACCCTGATGGTCCCACAGCCAAAGCATACCAACACCTCTCCTCTTCCATTACCAACTATCCCTTCCCAGACAGCGGTAAGCTGAGGTAAGACTGATGACAATCAAACCCAATTGATCCCACTCCCTACTATTAAGATTATCATCCTTCTGGAGCACAAAAGCTGAACTCCCCCTCTCAAGCGCAATTTGCTCATTCTCAGATAGACAACTGGGAAAAGTCTATGCTTTTGTCCCTAACCCCATGGATGTTTTATCCCTTGTCACCTATCCCTACCTATGTTATTAGGTCTCCACTCCAAGTTCAAACCCTCTCCGAACTACCCTATCTATCCCACATAAAGCTCACGCAGGACACACTTCTCTAGAAAAAGTCTAAGCCTGGAGACATCCGCCTCACTCACCTGTGACTTTCAAACCCATTGCCCACAGGAATATACAAGGAACCCCTACAGCATGACCCTAACCCCCCAACCCTTTTTGTGACCTTGCTCCCGAACACCCCACCTGATTCTTCCTTACACCGCCTGAACTCCTACCCCTATTGGAATTGGACTGTGTAACAATCACACTGAAGGTAGTTGATTATAACCCACTATCTGTGATTCCCAGAGGGACAATGATATACAGATATCGAATTGCTAAACCATACTTTTGTTGATAATGCGGCTCCACATGGACTTCCGACTGGCACCTTAAAATGCCTAATATCTGTAAACTAGCGTAGGTTCAAATATCTTATATGAAACAGCAGTGTACGTATTAAACACCCCTTGCAGCACATCTAACACCAGGCTGAGAAGTCCATGTGAACCCACTTCAACCCCCAGTCCTTAGAGGCACTCATGGAATTGGAATAGTCTGCAATGGGGAGACTGCTTTGACATGCTACACCGCATGAGCTGCTTGTCTAGAAACCTCCCTACAAACTTCCCCCCGAGATTTGTAGTGTCTACCGTAATTATACCAGGATTGGCAGAGTCTATTGAATTTTGTGACAATCTTACACGTCATTTCCTACCCCTCCCCCTATCTATAACATCCCTACTTACCCCTAGACCCCCATCCCTACACGATTGGGATCATCAGAGATAATGGCACAAACTACTGGTTTATTGTTTACTGTTCACCGTTTAGTGTCTGAGCACTCTGTAAAGATAATCTGATCTATACAACCTGAAGGCACCCCCGTAGTTCTTATTCTTATGGTTTCTCTTCTATGTGCTGCTTAGATGTGCCTTGCCTGCAAAGAATCAATGCTCATCTTAGCAATGCATACACTGGCATAACTCCACCTTCCATTATTTGCTGGGTCTGTACTTTTGTTATAACGATGTTGCAATATGCAGATGCCTAAGGGCTTGCAGGAAATTGCTTGTTTGACCAGTTTACATTTTATTTGCAGGATTGAAAGTAGCTTAACATCAGCACACCCCACTTGCTGACCCACAAGCATGGTACACGATAATAGAAACATCATGCTTCCTTCAACTCCAATCACTATTTAAAGTCCTCGGATAGACCGGAAGACCACACCTACTAACTTTTCTATCAACCCAGCCCGACACCCTCCATCTCCTCACATGGCGGGCCTCCTACACTCCCAGTGACCATTACCGGAACACCCAACACCTGGAGGAGGTTCTATGACCCTCCATTACTTCCGAACCCTGTCAACTCTCCCACGTTCCCCACTAGCAGGGAACCACCTTTTACCTTTCTATTCTTCTTTATAAATCATTTTCTTTCTGGTAAGCTATTGTTCTACCCCTCTGAATCTTTTTTTTTTCTTTTCCCTTTTCTTTTTTACTCCCCCCTTCTCCCCCTCAGTTTCCGCCTCTCCAACACCTCAGACGTCGCATACACTATCCAAAAGTACAAGAACATCATCTAACGGACCCAAAAGTTGCACCTACACGACACAGTTGATATCACGGACATTACACGCACAAGCCTACACTGCAACGCCCTAAACAATATGCCACGCCAAAATTGCACTAATACCCCAGTCACTCTCAAGGTGGTCTCCCTAAATGCAAAGGGACTCAACTTACCAGAAAAACGTAGCCAAGTTCTATCTTTGGCTCATAAACTAAAAGCCAGCATCCTCTTTTTGCAGGAGACACACATCCGTTCAGACAAGATCCCAAAACTCGCAAATCACACATTCCCCACTTTTTATCACTCCACAAACCCAATCGCAAAAACTAAGGGAGTAACAATCCTTATTTCCAAAAATCTCGACTGGCATTTTACCGACTCACTGGTAGACAAGAAAGGCAGATACATTTTCCTGAAAGGGAAGATTCAGGGTAAATCCGTCACTTTAGCAAATATTTACAGCCCAAACTCTGCACGTCAGCTTTTTCAGGTCCATTTCTCAACTCCTAACGAGCTTTCAAGAAGGCGTAACGATATTAGGCGGTGACTTTAACGTAACCCTAAACCCATTACTAGACACATCGTCAGGCACCACAGTCCTTCCTTACAAAAATCTACGTCAAATCAAATCACAACTACAGGATCTACTGCTGCACGATTCCTGGCATACTTTCCATCCTACCGGCAAAGACTGCACCTTTTTCTCGATCCCGCACAATAAATATTCCAGAATTGATTACCTTTTCCTTTCCCAGAGAGCTCTACCCCTTCTGTCCATTGCCACCATAGAACCTATGATCTTATCCGACCACCACCCTATCTCCATGACTTTAACTCTTCCAGAAATGACTTCCTTTACCAAAATATGGCAATTAGATTCCTCCTTATTGACGAACGAAACCGACACCAAAACTATAGAGAGAAGCATTCACTAATTTTCCATTGAGAATGACACTCCCGACACGGCCCCACTGACCCAATGGGAAGCGCATAAATGTGTTATTCGGGGACAGCTAATAGCACTGAAAACTTCCCGCAAGAAAGCGCACCAAGCCACAATCGCACACCTAATTGATAAAATAAAAACCTTCGAACGGGCGCATAAGCAGACCCAGGCACTACACACGTTTAGCGAGCTTACTCAGACCAGACAACTCCTGCTGGGCAAGCTTAACCTTAAGACATGAAGCAAATTCATTCTGGGTCAAAAATTATACTATGAATTTGGAAATAAATGTGTGAAATACTTGGCTAAAGCTATCCAATCAAAAAGAGTGCGTAATACCATACACACAATTAAAGACTCACAAGGTAACACCAAGGTCACTGTTCCAGACATAACTGCCCAATTTGAAACATACTACTCCAGACTATATAACCTCGAGGCGAATCCAGCAGAACGTGCAGAAAAAGACACTCGAAAAGCCCTTATAAAAAATTTCTTGACCAATCACTGCCCCAAGCCCATTGATGAAGCAGACGCTCACCAACTAGAGAGCCCCATTTCGGGAAATGAACTCAAACAAGCCATTAAGCAACTCAAAGTGGGTAAAAGCCCAGGTCCAGATGGGTTCACCGCTGCCTATTTTAAAACTTTCACAGAATCACTCATCAACCCCTTTCTTAAAGCCTTTAACTCCATCCCCTTTACCTCTCGGCCTTTAAATAGGCTTCTCGAAGTGCACGTCATTGTGATACCAAACAAGGAATAGAGACCACCTCTGTGGCAAATTACAGGCCAATCTCTTTATTGAACGTCAACGTCAAAGTATACGCAAAGATTTGTCCCATGGTGGGAGGAGAGGGACAACACCACAAAAGCTACAAATCTACAACATTGGATGCTGACCAACAAACAACAAGGATTTTTTCTCTAGTTGGACACGGAGAAGGCGTTCGACAGATTGGCCTGGGACTACCTAGGAGCTGTACACTTGGGAATCCAGGATCGCATGTTCAACTCAATAATGGCCCTATATATGACACCAAATGCTAGGGTCCGGGTTAATGGCCATCTGTCGGGCGCCTTCTCCATAACCAACGGGGCGCGAACGCTAGAGCCACTCCTGTGTTGCCTGAGAAACAACAGAGATATAATAAACATTGCACACCGTACCTACAAATTGCCAGCATTTGCTGATGACATCCTAATGTTCTTAACTGACCCCCACATATCAATCCCGAACCTATTGAAAGACTTTGAACTATTCCATCGCATCTCTCACTTCAAAATTAACTTTGCCAAATCCCACGCTCTCAATATTTCCCTCCCTCTCAAAACAGTGGCACGCTGCAAAGTTAACTTCCCCTTCCAATGGCAAAATGAGGCAATCAGATACCTAGGGATCTCTCTCACATATAACCTTGCAGACCTTTTCAAAAAGAATTACCTACCCATCCTGAAATCAATCTCAGATGATCTTAAAAACTGGAACAAACCCCAGTTCTCCTGGTTTGGCCGTGCAGCCACCTTAAAAATGAATATCCTTCCCCGTGCCCCATATAACTTACAAACTGTTCCCATAAATCTCCCCCCATCCTTTTTCGAATCATGCCAAAAACTTTGCACAGAATTTCTGTGGAATCACAAGTGCCCAAGAATAGCCTATGACCACCTGACGAAACCAAAGGCAAAGGGAGGCATTAGCCTCCCTGACCTTAAAAAATATTACTGGGCTTGCCATATTTCTAAAATCATTGACTGGGCGGTGCACAATCACTGTAAAGGCTGGGTGCAACTCGAAAAGTCACTGACCCCCCTTCCATTACAGTCGACACCTTGGATACCACTTCAACATATTCCAGCAACACTGAAAGATTATCCACTCATTTACCCGACGCTCCGATCTTTCAGAGAGGCCTGCAAAATGACTCGCATTTCTTCGATACCCGGCCCGCTAACTCCTATAAGACTTAACCCAGCCTTTCCCCCTGGTATGTCTCAACTATTCCTCAGAGACCAATGGCTACATCCCAAAATGCGAGCACATGCTTTTTTAAAGATGGCACCTTTATAGACCGGCTGGCCCTTAGACCTGACTTGACCAATGAGGTCATCCCTTTTTGGACCTACCTCCAAATTCGCCACTTTATTCAAGATATGGACCGCGATTCATCAATATCTAGGACAATGACCCCATACGAACACCTATGCTCCCAATCGTCTCCCCAACAACACCTAATTTCCACCACTTACTCTATGCTCTTCTCAGACATCTCGTCAAAATTGAATACTGCGGGGGCGTGGTCTGATGCCGAGCCGGACGGTCGCATAACTACGGAGCTCCGACTGCATAGGGACCCAGCGGCTCACAGCAATGGCCCGAGAAGGCACAAATCACCCGACACAGACCCAGCATCAGTGGGGAACCAGCCACAAGATGTCCAAGAAGAAAAAAGATCAGAGAAAACCGCACAGATTGACTGACTTTTTCTCACCAGAGCGCACAGGAGGTAGGCAAGATGGCGGCGAGGCCTACTCACCCTGGGCCTCGCCGCAGCACAACAACCCCACATACAGAGCCATCCAGGGGGACGAGGAGACAGCAATGAACGGGAGACACTCCCGCCCGTCCACACCATCGTCTTGTAGCCCAGCCAAATCTAAAATCAGGCTGTATGGCGGTGGATGCAGCCCGTCCCTGCACATGGCAGCAGATTCTGGGGATGACACTAGGGACTTACCCGATTCAATAGAATCATTCCCCACTCAAAACCTACCTGTGCTAGATACTGTCCTAAAATAAATGCTCCTCTCACTGAGAAGTACAATACACACAGACATAGTGTCATGTATGCATAAATTCAATCAAGACATACAGGTAGTGGAAAATAGAGTGGATCACATAGAAGGAAAGATGGGAGAGTATGCCACCACAATAAATGACCTACTTGACGCACATCATGAAAAAGAGAGAGAAATGGAATGTATAAAAGCCAAATTAGCTGACATAGAGGATCGCGGGAGAAGAAATAATTTGAAAATCAGGGGTATACCTGAAACGATCCCCCAAACTGAGCTACGCACCTATGCTACTTCTATGTTTAAAGCAATCCTCCCAGACCTATCTGACTTAGATGTCACCATAGGCCGCATACACAGGCTGCCAAAACCAACACATCTTCCAGAACAGATCCCAAGAGATGTGATCCTACGCCTCCACTACTACCATATCAAAGAGAACCTTATGTCTGCTATGAGGAAGAGGGATCTGCTACCCCAACAATACCAGGACTTACAATTTTTCGCTGACCTTTCACAATACACACTACAGAAGCAAAAAAATTTGATCACAGTGACTAAAGCATTAAGAAATCATAAACTGATTTATCGTTGGGGATACCCCTCTAAGCTTACAGTCACCAAGGATGGTCGGGAATACACCATAAACACATTAGAAAAAGGTCTATCCCTTTTAAAAAACTGGGGTATTATTGCAGACATACCAGAGGATCGCAACACTCCTACTCCTCTGCAACAAATCACACCAGAATGGAAAACGGTTAATGCAAGAACTTAACCCCCCTATCATTTTGCAGCTCAAAGCTGCTCCAAATCTTCTATACTCTTTATGGCATGTTGCCGCCAATGTTAACTATGTTTCAAAGAAAACATAATAACTGTTCTGTTCTTTTTCTTTTACTTGTTTTGTTTCTATTGTCTGATGCTGGAGATATCCAGAACGAACCTGAGATGCTCCTAGGAACCTGCAGGACCCTCATCCTCAACCCACAGTATTTAACACCGTTTGAAGATGCTATAACCCATATTTCAGAATTCAATTCTTCCACCGTGAGTACTGTTTATTCATCTATAACTAGCCAGAACATATACATGCAATACACAAATGTGTCACCAGAGGGAGCCTTGGTTTCATCTGTGGAACCAACGCTCAATTCTATAATAGATATACAAAACAAAAATGGAAATCACAATTAATGCCAAGGGTCTAAACCACCCGGCCAAACGGAAATCACTGTGGAAAGAAGCCCTACAACAGAAATGTGATATACTTTGCCCGCAAGAAACGCACTTTAGTAAAACATCTCCACCAATGTGCACTCATAAGAACTTCACCAACATATTTGCAGCTAACGCGGATACTAAAACCAAAGGGGTCATGACAGCAATTAGAGATTCAGTTGCATTTACTCTCCGTGAACAGATTGCTGACCCTCAAGGACGATATTTAATCCTTGTTTGTGATCTAAATTCGGTAACCTATAACCTAGTCAATGCATATTCACCGAACCAACATCAACTACGTTTTTTCCATGGTCTGATGGCGAAAGTCCGTCGTCATCAAATAGGGCGTCTGGTCATGTGTGGAGACTACAACATTATTCCGGAACCATCCTTAGACTCTACTTCTAAACCGAAGAGATGTGCCCCCACACTTCAACCAGCTCTGTACAAACATTCCCTCTTTGACGCTTGGCGTTGTCTCCATGCGGAAGAAAGGGACTACACATTCTTCTCACCTCCTCACCGCACCTATATCAGAATCGACTTATTCTTAGTTGATCAACAAACCCTCCTTAACCACATCGGTACCTGGCACGAAAACCCCCTTCCTGTCCAGGCCATTTTTCAGCTTTCAGCGCTATCACACTTTGAATGACAATTACTCAGTCATGCAACACGGTACCCATATGAAATTTGCGTCCTTTTTTTCACACAAATAGAGCTTTCTTTTGGTGGTATTTAATCACTAGGAGGGGGTTTATTTTTTGTGCTATAAATAAAAAAAGATTGAAATTTTTTTGAAAAAATGCCTTTTTCTTTGTTTCGGTCATAACATTTTGCAAATTAGTAATTTTTCTTTGTAAATTTTGGCCAAAATTTATACTGCTACCTATCTTTGGTAAAAATAACCCAAATAAGTGTATATTATTTGGTCCTTGTGAAAGTTATAGAGTCTACAAGCTATGGTGAAAATCATTGACAATTGATCAGATCTGATCACACCTGATATACTGACAGCCTATCTCATTTCTTGAGACCCTAACAAGCCAGGAAAGTAAAATTACCCCCCAAATGACCCCTTTTTGGAAAGTAGACATTCCAATGTATTTAGTAAGAGGCATGGTGAATTTTTTGAAGCTGTAATTTTTTCCCACAATTCTTTGCAAAATGAAGATTTTTTTTTTATTTTTTTTTTCACAAAATGGTCATTGTAACAGGTTATTTCTCACACACAGCATATGCATACCCCAAATTACACCCCAAAACAAATTCTTCTGCTCCTCCTGAGTATGGCGATATCACATGTCTGAGACTTTTTCACAGCCTGGCCACATACAGAGGCTCAACATGCAGGGAGCGCCGTCAGGTATTCTAGGGACATAAATTACACATCTAATGTCATGACGACCTATCACATTTTTGAAGGCCCTGGAGCACCAGGACAATGGAATTGCCCACAAAATGACCCCATTCTGGAAAGCAAACACCCCAACGAATAATCATTGAGGCATAATGAGTCTTTTGAACGGTTCATTTTTGTTACAGTAGTTTTTGGAAAATGTGGGAAAAAAATGAAAACGCATTTTTTTTACACAAAGTTGCCCATTTATAAGCTATTTTCAACACATAGCATGTACATAGCAAAACTTACACCCCAAAATACATTCTGCTATCCCTCCTGAGTATGGCGACACCACATGTATGACACTTTTACACAGCCTGACCACATACACAGGCCCAACATTGAACTAGCACCTTCTACAAGCTAAATACGAACATCTTCCACGATCAAGTTACAACCCGGACACATACACCAGTCCGACACATTTTCACAGTAT
>BLSH010557749.1:22075-38762 GCA_018402905.1 Glandirana rugosa | reverse complement strand
AGGAACCTCTCCCTATAGCAGTATTTGATGATTTTAGAACAATAATCTGTCGCTTACAGTACCAGCAGGAACTACTCCCTATAGAACTAGGAGATGATTTTAGAACAATAATCTGTCCCTTACAGCACCAGCAGGAACCTCTCCGTATAGCAGCAGGAGATGAATTTAGAATAATAATCTGTCCCTCACAGCACCAGCAGGAACCTCTACCTATAGAACTAGGAGATGACTTTAGAACAATAATCTGTCCCTTAAAGCACCAGCAGGAACCTCTCCCTATAGAACTAGGAGATGATTTTAGAACAACAATATGTCTCTCACAGCACCAGCAGGAACCTCTCCCTATAGAACTAGAAGATGATTTTAGAACAATAATCTGTCCCTCACAGCACCAGCAGGAACCTCTTCCTCTAGCAGTATGTGGTGATTTTAGAACAATAATCCGTCCCTCACAGCACTAGCAGGAACCTCTCCCTAAAATAGTATGTGAAGATTTTAGAACAATAATCTGTCCCTCACAGCACCAGCAGGAACCTCTCCCTAAAGTACTATGAGATGATTTTAGAACAATAATCTGTCCCTTAAAGCACCAGCAGGAACCTCTCCCTATAGCAGTATTTGATGATTTTAGAACAATAATCTGTCCCTTACAGCACCAGCAGGAACTACTCCCTATAGAACTAGGAGATGATTTTGGAACAATAATCTGTCCCTTACAGCACCAGCAGGAACCTCTCCCTATAGCAGTAGGAGATGATTTTAGAACAATAATCTGTCCCTTACAGCACCAGCAGGAACCTCTCCCTATAGCAGTATTTGATGATTTTAGAACAATAATCTGTCCCTCACAGCACCGCCAGGAACCTCTCCCTAAAGCACTAGATGATGATTTTAGAACAATAATCTGTCCCTCACAGCACCAGCAGGAACCTCTCCCTATAGCACTAGGAGATGATTTTAGAACAATAATCTGTCCCTCACAGCACTAGTAAACTGTACCTAATCCAGTATCAGATGGTTTTAGAACACTAAGCTTTCCCCTCACAGCACCGCCAGGAACCTTTCTGTAATACAGGATGAGATGATGTTAGAACAATAATCTGTCCATCACAGCACCAGTAAACTGTACCTAGTCCAGTATCAGATGGTTTTAGAACGCTAAGCTTTCTCCTCACAGCACCGCCAGAAACCTTTCTGTAATACAGGATGAGATGATATTAGATCGGTAATCTGTCCCTCACAGCACCAGTTAACTGTACCTAGTCCAGTGTCAGATCGTTTTAGAATGCTAAGCTTTCCCCTCACAGCACCACCAGGAATCTGTCTGTAATGCAGGATGAGATCATATTAGATTGGCAATCTGTCCCTCACAGCGCTGGCAGCATGCTCTCCCTACACTAGCCTGAGACGAAGTGAAATGCGGCATATGTGACTCCAGCTCATATAGAGGCTGGGTCACATGATGCACTAGCCTATCACAGCCATGCCATTAGTAGGCATGGCTGTGATGGCTTCTAAGGGCAAACGAGTGAAACACTTGTCGATTGGCTGCCTTGCAGCTATTCAACAGGTGCCAAAAATAGTCTGGGCCACATGATGCACTGGCCAATCACAGCCATGTCATTAGTAGGCATGGCTGTGATGGCTTCTAAGGGCAAACAAGTAAAACGCTTGTTGATTGGCAGTCCTGCAGCTATAGAAAAGGAGTGCAAAATACCCGAATACCGTACCCGAACCCAGACTTTTTTTTCAAATGTCCGAGTTGGGGTTTGGGGCACGGACGCCCCAAAGTCTGGTATGGACCCGAACTTTACAGTCCGGGTTCGCTCAACTCTAGTTATAAATTAATTTCATACTGGTATAGGGAGAGGTCCCTGCCGCTGGTGTGAGGGATAGATTAGCGTTCTAAAATCATCTCATACTGGTATAGGGAGAGGTTCCTGCCGCTGGTGTGAGGGATAGATTAGCGTTATAAAATCATCTCATACTAGTATAGGGAGAGGTTCCTGCCGCTGGTGTGAGGGATAGATTAGCGTTCTAAAATCATCTCATACTAGTATAGGGAGAGGTTCCTGCCGCTGGTGTTAGGGATAGATTAGCGTTATAAAATCATCTCATACTAGTATAGGGAGAGGTTCCTGCTGCTGCTGTGAGGGATAGATTAGCGTTCTAAAATCATCTCATATTAGTATAGGGAGAGGTTCCTGCCGCTGGTGTGAGGAATAGATTAGCGTTATAAAATCATCTCATACTGGAATAAGGAGAGGTTCCTGCTGCTGCTGTAAAGAACAGCTTACCATTATAAAATCATCTCATATTAGTATAGGGAGAAGTTCCTGCTGCTGCTGCTGTGTGGGATAGATTAGCCTTCTAAAATCATTTCATACTAGTATAGGGAGAGTTTCCTACTGCTGGTATGAGGGATAGATTAGCGTTATGAAATCATCTCATACTGGTATAGGGAGAGGTTCCTGCTGCTGCTTTAAGTGACAGGTTACCGTTCTAAAATCATCTCATAATGGTATAGGGAGAGGTTCCTGCTGCTGCTGTGAGGGACAGATTACCGTTATAAAATCATCTCATACTGGTATAGGGAGAGGTTCCTGCTACTGCTGTGAGGGGCAGATTAGCGTGATAAAATCATCTCATACTGGTATAAGGAGAGGTTCCCGCTGCTGGTGTGAGGGACAGATTACTGTTATAAAATGATCTCATACTGGAGTATGGAGAGGTTCCCGTTGGTGCTGTAAGGTACAGATTATCATTATAAAATCATCTCATACTGGAGTAGGGAGAGGTTCCTGGTGGTGCCATATAGGACAGATTAGCGTTCTAAAATCATCTCATATTGGTGTAGGGAGAGGTTCCTGCTGCTGCTGTGAGGGACAGATTATCGTTCTAAAATCATCTCATACTGGAGTAGGGAGAGGTTCCTGGCGGTGCTGTGAGGGACAGATTATCATTCTAAAATCATCTCATACTGGTGTAGGGAGAGGTTCCTGGTGCTGCTGTGAGGGACAGATTATCGTTCTAAAATCATCTCATACTGGAGTAGGGAGAGGTTCCTGGCAGTGATGTGAGGGACATATTAGCGTTCTAAAATCATCTCATACTGGTGTAGGGAGAGGTTAATGCTGCTGCTGTGACGGACAGATTAGCATTCTAAAATCATCTCATACTGGTGTAGGGAGAGGTTCCTGGTGCTGCTGTGAGGTACAAATTATCATTATAAAAACATCTAACACTGGTATAGGGAGAGGTTCCTGCTGCTGGTGTGAGGGACAGATTACCGTTATAAAATGATCTCATACTGGAATAGGGAGAGGTTCCTGGCGGTGCTGTGAGGGACAGATTACCATTATAAAATCATCTCATACTGTAGTAGGGAGAGTTTCCTGGCGGTGCTGTGAGGGATAGATTAGCGTTCTAAAATCATCTCATACTTGTGTAGGGAGAGGTTCCTGCTGCTGCTTTGAGGGACAGATTAACATTCTAAAATCATCTCATACTGGTTTAGGGAGAGGTTCCTGGTGCTGCTGTGAGGGACAGATTATCATTCTAAAGTCATCTCATACTAGTATAGGGAGAGGTTCCTGCTGCTGCTGTGAGGGACAGATTACCGTTATAAAATCATCTCATACTGGTATAGGGAGAGGTTCCTGCTGCTACTGTGGGGGACAGATTATCGTTCTAAAATCATCTCATACTGGAGTAGGGAGAGGTTCCTGGCGGTGCTATGAGGGACAGATTATCATTCTAAAGTCATCTCATACTGGTGTAGGGAGAGGTTACTGGTGCTGCTGTGAGGGTCAGATTATCGTTCTAAAATCATCTCATACTGGAGTAGGGAGAGGTTCATTGCGGTGCTGTGAGGGACAGATTAGCATTCTAAAAACATCTCATACTGGTGTAGGGAGAGGTTTCTGCTGCTGCTGTAAGGGACATATTAGCATTATAAAATCATCTCATACTGGTATAGGGAGAGGTTCCTGCTGCTGGTTTGAGGGACAGATTACCATTATAAAATCATCTCATACTAGTATAGGGAGAGGTTCCTGGCGTTGCTGTGAGGGACAGATTATCGTTCTGAAATCATCTCATACTGGATTAGGGAGAGGTTCCTTGAGGTGTTGTGAGGTACAGATTATCGTTCTAAAATCATCTCCTACTGGAGTAGGGAGAGGTTCATGGCGGTGCTGTGAGGGACAGGTTATCATTCTAAAATCATCTCATACTGGTGTAGGTAGAGGTTCCTGGTGCTGCTGTGAGGGACAGATTATCATTCTAAAATCATCTCATACTGGAGTAGTGAGGGGTTCCTGGCGGTGCTGTGAGGGACAGATTATCGTTCTAAAATCATCTCATACTGGAGTTGAGAGAGGTTCCCGGTGGTGCTGTGAGGGACATATTAGCATTATAAAATCATGTCAAACTGGTATAGGGAGAGGTTCCTGCTGCTTGTGTGAGGGACAGATTACCATTATAAAAATATCTCATACTAGTATAGGGAGAGGTTCCTGCTGCTGGTGTGAGGGACAGATTACCGTTATAAAATCATCTCATACTGGTATAGGGAGAGGTTCCTGCTGCTGGTGTGAGGCACAGATTAGCATTATAAAATCATCTCATACTGGTTTAGTGAGAGGTTTCTGCTGCTGCTGTGAGGGACAGATTACCGTTATCAAATCATCTCATACTGGTATAGGGAGAGGTTCCTGCTGCTGCTGTGAGGGACAGATTACCGTTATAAAATAATCTCATACTGGTATAGGGAGAGGTTCCTGCTGCTGGTGTAATGGACAGATTAGTATTCTAAAATCATCTCATACTGGTGTAGGGAGAGGTTCCTGCTGCTGATTTGAGGGACAGATTATCGTTATAAAATCATCTCATACTGGAGTAGGGAGAGGTTCCTGGCGGTGCTGTGAGGGATAGAATATCGTTATAAAATCATCTCATACTGGAGTAGGGAAAGGTTCCTGGCGGTGCTGTGAGGGACAAATTATCATTTTAATTTCATCTCATACTGGAGTAGGGAGAGGTTCCTGGCGGTGCTGTGAGGGACAGATTATCCTTCTAAAATCATCTCATACTGGTGTAGGGAGAGGTTCCTGGTGCTGCTGTGAGGGACAGATTATCATTCTAAAATCATCTCATACTGGAGTAGGGAGAGGTTCCTGGTGCTGCTGTGAGGGACAGATTATCGTTCTTAAACTGGGCTGGAGCCCCTGGACGACGTCTAATAAGACGAAACACGTCGGACACTGCTGACCCCAAACTGCTGCGTTACCCTATATTTTACTAATTTACTAGCTTGTGGATTTTTACCTCATTTTTATGTGGATTTTTTTACATTGGTGATATCAATAAAAGTTTAACCGTGTGACCAAGGGTACTTATACCATGGAGAGTCCGTACTATTTATTTTTATGATACCCTGGGGTCAATTCCTTTGAGAGCGTGTGCGAGGATGGACCTGTGACCGGACAAACACACCAGTGGACTTCGGGTGTCAGTTTTCCCTTTTGGAAGGATACGAGGACCCCATAGGAGTGTGTGACGGGACCAGACCAGGAGAGCGCAAATTCTTCCATCTCCACCGTATATGTTCAGGCTTGAATATATCCAACATCTGGTAAGCCTTGATTTTTGCCATCTACGGATTCACCAGCTTCCAGTTTAAACACGTCTCACAAGTCATCCTGGGCCTCAGGGATTATCACCTTGCAAGCACCTTGATTACCTATACGGTTCCCTGTGGGACTTTTTTACCATACTGAGGATAACCTTTCTACACACGGACTGCACCTTTTTATGCATTTGCACTTTACCATATAGTTACATTTATATTTGTACTAGCACTTTATTTGCATTTATTATCACCTTTATTTTGTGTACTTATGTATGTGCATTTTATCATACATTTGCATTTTTATATTTGTACTTGCACTTTATTTGCATTTGTTATCACCTCAACTTTGTGTACCTATCACACCCATCAGAACTGCTGAGCTCTAAAATCATCTCATACTGGTGTAAGGAGAGGTTCCTGCTGCTGCTGTAAGGGACAGATTATTGTTCTAAAATCATCTCATACTGGAGTAGGAAAAGGTTCCTGGCGGTGCTTTGAGGGACAGATTATCGTTCTAAAATCATCTCATACTGGAGTAGGGAGAGGTTCCTGGCAGTGCTGTAAGGGACAGATTATTGTTCTAAAATCATCTCATACTGGAGTAGGAAAAGGTTCCTGGTGCTCCTGTTAGGGACAGATTATCGTTCTAAAATCATTTCATACTGGAGTAGAGAGAGGTTCCTGGTGGTTCTGTGAGGGATAGATTAGTGTTATAAAATCATCTCATACTGGTGTAGTGAGAGGTTCCTGGTGATGCTGTGAGGGACAGATTATCATTCTAAAATCATCTCATACTGGAGAAAGGAGAGGTTCCTGGCGGTGCTGTGAGGGACAGGTTAGCGTTCTAAAATCATCTCATACTGGTGTAGGGAGAGGTTCCTGCTGCTGCTGTGAGGGGCAGATTATCGTTTTAAAATCATCTCATACAGGAGTAGGGAGAGATTCCTGGCTGTGCTGTTGAGGGACAGATTATCATTCTAAAATCATCTCATACTGGAGTAGGGAGAGGTTCCTGGCGGTGCTGTGAGGGACAGATTATCATTCTAAAATCATCTCATACTGGTGTAGGGAGAGGTTCCTGGTGCTGCTGTGAGGGACAGATTATCGTTCTAAAACTGGGCTGGAGCCCCTGGACGACATCTAATAAGACGAAACGCGTCAGACACTGCTGACCCCAAACTGCTGCGTTACCCTATATTTTGCTAATTTACAAGCTTGTGGATTTTTACCTCATTTTTATGTGGATTTTTTTACATTGGTGATATCAATAAAAGTTTAACCGTGTGACCAAGGATACTTATACCATGGAGAGTCCGTTCTATTTATTTTTATGATACCCTGGGGTCAATTCCTTTGAGAGCATGTGCGAGGATGGACCTGTGACCGGACAAACACACCAGTGGACTTCGGGTGTCAGTTTTCCCTTTTGGAAGGATACGAGGACCCCATAGGAGTGTGTGACGGGACCAGACCAGGAGAGCGCAAATTCTTCCATCTCCACCGTATATGTTCAGGCTTGAATATATCCAACATCTGGTAAGCCTTGATTTTTACAATCTACGGATTCACCAGCTTCCAGTTTAAACACGTCTCACAGGTCATCCTGGGCCTCAGGGATTATCACCTTGCAAGCACCTTGATTACCTATATGGTTCCCTGTGGGACTTTTTTACCATACTGAGGATAACCTTTCTACACACGGACTGCACCTTTTTATGCATTTGCACTTTACCATATAGTTACATTTATATTTGTACTAGCACTTTTTTTGCATTTATTATCACCTTTATTTTGTGTACTTATGTATGTGCATTTTATCATACATTTGCATTTTTATATTTGTACTTGCACTTTATTTGCATTTGTTATCACCTCAACTTTGTGTACCTATCACACTCATCAGAACTGCTGAGTTCTAAAATCATCTCATACTGGTGTAAGGAGAGGTTCCTGCTGCTGCTGTAAGGGACAGATTATTGTTCTAAAATCATCTCATACTGGAGTAGGGAGAGGTTCCTGGCGGTGCTGTGAGGGACAGATTATCCTTCTAAAATCATCTCATACTGATGTAGGGAGAGGTTCCTGGTGCTCCTGTTAGGGACAGATTATCGTTCTAAAATCATTTCATACTGGAGTAGAGAGAGGTTCCTGGTGGTTCTGTGAGGGATAGATTAGTGTTATAAAATCATCTCATACTGGTGTAGGGAGAGGTTCCTGGTGCTGCTGTGAGGGACAGATTATCGTTCTAAAATCATCTCATACTGGAGAAAGGAGAGGTTCCTGGTGATGCTGAGAGGGACAGGTTAGCGTTCTAAAATCATCTCATACTGGTGTAGGGAGAGGTTCCTGCTGCTGCTGTGAGGGGCAGATTATCGTTTTAAAATCATCTCATACAGGAGTAGGGAGAGATTCCTGGCTGTGCTGTTGAGGGACAGATTATCATTCTAAAATCATCTCATACTGGAGTAGGGAGAGATTCCTGGCGGTGCTGTGAGGGACAGATTATCATTCTAAAATCATCTCATACTGGAGTAGGGAGAGGTTCCTGGCGGTGCTGTGAGTGACATATTATCATTCTAAAATCATCTCATACTGGTGTAAGGAGAGGTGCCTGCTCCTGCTGTAAGGGACAGATTATCATTCTAAAATCATCTCATACTGGTGTAGGGAGAGGTTCCTGGTGCTGCTGTGAGGGACAGATTATCGTTCTAAAATCATCTCATACTGGAGAAAGGAGAGGTTCCTGGCGGTGCTGTGAGGGACAGGTTAGCGTTCTAAAATCATCTCATACTGGTGTGGGGAGAGGTTCCTGCTGCTGCTGTGAGGGGCAGATTATCATTTTAAAATCATCTCATACAGGAGTAGGGAGAGATTCCTGGCTGTGCTGTTGAGGGACAGATTATCATTCTAAAATCATCTCATACTGGAGTAGGGAGAGATTCCTGGCGGTGCTGTGAGGGACAGATTATCATTCTAAAATCATCTCATACTGGAGTAGGGAGAGGTTCCTGGCGGTGCTGTGAGTGACATATTATCATTCTAAAATCATCTCATACTGGTGTAAGGAGAGGTTCCTGCTCCTGCTGTAAGGGACAGATTATCATTCTAAAATCATCTCATACTGGTGTAGGGAGAGGTTCCTGCTGCTGCTGTGAGGGACAGATAATCGTTCTAAAATCATCTCATACTAATGTAGGGATAGGTTCCTGGCGGTGCTGTGAGGGAAAGATTAGCATTCTAAAATCATCTCATACTGGTGGAGGGAGAGGTTCCTGCTGCTGCTGTGAGGGACAGATTAGCATTCTAACATAATCTCATACTGGTGTAGGGAGAGGTTCCTGCTGCTGGTGAGAGCGGTGCATTTCTTGCACAAAAAAAAGTGCGTCTACATTGCTGGTTTAAAAAAAAAAGAATAAGAATTTATTATTCTTTTTTTATTATTAATAAATAGTCCTACATAGTACATTTGCACCTTGCTTTGCATTTCTTGCACAAAATTAAAAAGTGTGTCTACATTGCTGGTTTAACAAATAATTGAAATCTGTGCTAAATAGTATATTTGCTTCCAGAATGAGGGGAGCGTCAAATAAGGGACCTGGTCGTGGTGCTGCTGGTGCTGCTGGTGCTGCTGCTGTTGGTGAAGCTCCTGTTGCAAGGAGAGGACGTCGTCGATCTGTGCCAGCTACACACACAAGTGAAACACTTTCCTCATGTGCGATTAGCCGACAGAACCTTCAACGTTATATGGTAGGCTAGAATGCCGCTCAAGGAATGGTGAGGCCAGAACAAGTACAGACGATAGTAGATTGGGTGGCTGACAATGCCTCCAGTTCCTTCACAATGCATCCCACCTGGTTCCTTGCTGAAAGCTCAGAGTTGGCACCTGAACCCCATGGCCATCTGTCTTTCACCTCAACCCCTTGTAAATCACCCAAGCAGTCTGAGCCCCAAGTCATGCAACAGTCTCTTATGCTTTTTGATGCTTTCCGTGGGCCATCCACATAGCCCTGCCCCAGAAGTGGAAGACATTGAGTGCACCGATGCCCAACCACTTCTGTTTCAGGACGAGGACATGGAAACACCAGTGCAGCATGTCTCTGATGATGACGAAACACAGGTGCCAACTGCTGCGGCTTTCCACAGTGTGCAGACTGACAAGGAGGGATTGGTGAAGAGTGGGTGGAAGATGATGTGGAGGATGATGAGGTCCTAGACCCCACATGGAATGAAGGTCATTGTTAGAAGAAGACTGTGCTGAGTACTTGTTTGCACTTTGTTGTGCTTACCTCGCGCTCTCGGAGGAGGCGGCACCGGGCAGCTCTATTTAAACAGTGTGCACCCTGTAGCAAATGCTGTCCGTTCTACAGCGTTACTGTGTTCCTGAGCTACCCGTTCTGAGCTTCCTGTTACCTGTGACCCGGCCTGAACCCACGTCTGCTTGAACTCTGCCCACACCTACCCCTGGATTGTCTACGACCATCCGATTGCCTGCTCCTTCTGTACCTCACCTGCCTGCCTGTTAACAACCCTGCCTGCACCTGACCATCCGATTGCCTGCTCCTTCTGTACCTCACCTGCCTGCCTGTTAATGACCCTGCCTGCACCCAACCATCCAATTGCCCGCTCCTTCTGTACCGCTCTGACTGCAAGTTAACGACCCGGCCCGCACCACTACTCTTCAGCCTAGCATGGACTACGGGACAACTTCATACCACCACCTGTGTCCAATCCAGCCCTCGTGCTCCCCTGTGCTCCAGCGCTCCCTGTCTACTCTACCAGGGGTTCTGGAACCAGGACCGTAAGAGAGGTTGCCTACTGCATAAGTCAGTCAAGTCTACCACCAGGTATGTGACAGCAACGGACAGCCAGTCCGAGTCTGCGCAGTGGCCATCTCGGATGGATGACCTAAGCCTGCATCTCACAGGGCTCACTCAAGCGGTTAAGGACTTGCAAAGCGGGTACACCCAGTTGGAAAACAGGGTCCTGGAGCTTTCCCTGCCAGCTGCCAGCACCATAGTAACCCTGCCCACTGAGCCCGAGGTGCATCTGCCCGAATGGTTTACAGGAGACCGTAGGAAGTTTCGGGCGTTCCGGAGCACCTGTGAGCTCTATTTTGCCCTGCAACCGTGCACCTTTTCCCTGGATTCCACCAAGGTGGGGATGGTCATCTCCTTGCTACACGATGACCCCCAGGTCTGGGCCCACCGGTTATTGGAGCAACGGGCACCAGAAACCACCAACCTCACTCTCTTCTTCCAGGCTATGGCTCGGCTCTGTGAGGACCCCCACCAGACTGCTAGTGTGGAGGCCACCCTACACATAGCAGGGCCACCATATGGCGGAGGACTATGTGGCGGAGATCCGACGCTGGAGTGCTGATACGGCCTGGGATGAAGCGGCAATCTGCCATCAATTCAGGCGGGGTCTCTCAGAGCCACTGAAGGATGAGTTGGCCCATGTGGGTGCCCTCCGATCCCTGAACGCCTTGACTAACTTGTCTATACAGATTGATCGCCAATTGCGGGAACGCAGGGCGGAAAGGTCCGTGGGATTTGCCGGGATGGCACTCAGAGGATCCAGTCCCCCAGGACCTACCTTCCGAGACCCATCAGGGCCTGGACTTTCACAACCCACACTCTCCCCAGAGGAGAGAAGGAGGCGTCTGACCTTTAACCTCTGTCTCTACTGCGGAGGTCTGGGACAACTTGCCGCACCATCCAGGGAGAAGTCCTGTCTGTGCCCAATATGACAACTCATCTGGTTCTGCCTGTCTCTGCAGGTCCCTGCCATCATTGATTCGGGAGCAAGCAGCTGCTTTCTGGACTCTACATTTGCAGCCCAGCACCACATCCCGCTTTGACCCAAGAACCACCGGATGGTCATCCGCCTGGTGGATGGAACCGCCATTAAATTGGGTGCTGTCACCCATGAGACCGCCCCTCTGTTTGCCCAGACAACTAATGGCCACAGTGAATATCCCCGGTTGGATATTATTGCTTCTCCACTGTTCCCCATCATCTTGGGACTGCCATGGCTCCGGGCGCATTGCCCCCGCTATAAACTGGTCTACTGGAGAAGTCTTGTTTTCGTCAGTCTATTGTCAGCAGTTAGAGTTGGGAGTCCCTCCTACTATGTTGTGCCTAAAAGTTGACCTGGATCCGGAAACCCGTATCGCACTTCCCTCTGTCCATCATGAATTTCTTGACATGTTCAGTAAGAAAGGAGCAGATGAACTTCCACCCCACAGGCCATATGACTGCCCGATAGAGTTGTTACCTGCTGCTGAGATACCATTTGGCAGGATCTACCCTCTCTCAGAAGTAGAGCTGAAGGCTTTAAAGGACTACCTGGATGAGAATCTTGCAAAGGGATTCATCCGGCCTTCTACTTCTCCGGCAGGTGCAGGGATTTTCTTTGTGGAAAAAAAAGACCACTCCTTTTGCCCCTGCATTGATTACAGAGACCTCAACAAGGTCACAGTCAAAAATCGCTACCCCCTACCTCTGGTCCCAGAACTGTTCCAAAGGCTTGGGTCAGCTATAGTATTCACCAAGTTGGATCTACGCAGGGCGTACAATCTCCTTCGCATCCGGAAGGGTGACGAGTGGAAAACGGCCTTCTGAACGCGGTTTGGCCACTTTGAATACCTTGTAATACCCTTTGGGCTCTGTAAAGCCCCAGCCACCTTTCAACATCTGGTGAACGATATTTTCTGGGATTACTTGGATAAATTTGTCATCGTCTACCTGGATGACATCCTCATTTCAGCTACATTGGAGGAACACCGCAGGAATGTCAAATGTGTGTTGCAGCGCCTCCGACAACACAGACTTCCCCCTAAAGCAGAAAAATGTGCATTCGAGTGTGCCAGCATTCCGTTCCTGGGTCTGATCATCTCAGTTACGGGAATCACGATGGACCCACAAAAAGTGTCCGCCATCTTGTACTGGCCAGCTCCCGTAGACAGAAAAGGGGTCCAACAATTTATAGGCTTCGCCAACTTCTACAGGAAGTTCGTTAAGGGGTTCCCCACGGTGATTACACCAATAAACCAGCTCACTAAGCAAAACACCTGCTTCCACTGGACCTCCGAAGCCCAAGAAGCCTTTCTAAAACGTAAGCGGCTGTTTACCTCCGCACCTATCTTAAGGCATCCAGATTCTGCCTTACCCTACACCCTGGAGGTGGACGCCTCTGATACTGCAGTAGCAGCAGTCCTCTCCCAGAGACAAGGCCCAAAGGCTTCCCTCCACCCTATCGCCTTCTTTTCTCGTAAGCTCTCCCCCCCGCAGAGGAATTATGATGTTTGTGACCGGGAACTCCTAGCTATCAAGTCTGCCTTGGAAGAGTGGCGATATCTATTGGAGGGAGCTACACACCCTGTTATGGTATTCACGGATCACAAAAATCTCAAATATCTGTGCGCGGCCAAAAGGCTTAGACCCCGTCAGGCACGTTGGGTTTGTTCTTCTCCCGCTTTCAACTGCACATTAACTACAGGCCTGGCTCAAAGAACACAAAGTCTGACGCCTTATCCAGGATGTTCAGCGGATCAGGGGAATCCATACCACCAGACACTATCCTCTCTCCACAACATTTCCTGTTGACTCAAGAGGACTTACTGACCCAGATCAGACGGTCCTTGGCCAAAGCCACTACGCCTCCGGAACCTAGGCTGATAATAAATTACGGACTGTGGTGGTACAGTGACAAGGTATTTGTCCCACAGGAGCTACGCCTCTGGGTACTGGGGCTTAACCATGACCACAAGCTGGCAGGATATTTTGGGGGTCACAAGACTGCAGAGCTGCTATTGTGCTCCTTTTGGTGGCCCTCTGCCGACAAGGACTGCAGGGAATATGTCAGTGCCTGCCCCATATGCCCCCGAAATAAGACCAGCTGGGCTAAAGCTTGGGGTCTGTTGAAACTGCTGCCCATCCCAGAGTGCCCTTGGTCCCACATTTCAATGGACTTCATCGTTGAGTTACCTCCATCCGAAGGGTACACTTCCATCTTTGTAGTGGTTGACCGCCTCACTAAACTGAACTTATTTTCTCTGGAGAAGAGATGCTTGAGAGGGGATATGATTTTAATGTACAAATATTGTACTGGTGACCCCGCTATAAGGACAAAACTATTCAGTGCAAGGGAGTACACAAAGACATACGGCCATTCACTTAGAATAGAGGAAAGGCGGTTTAACCTTAAAATGCGTAGAGGTTTCTTTACGGTAAGAGCAGTGAGAATGTGGAATTCTCTTCCACAAGCAGTGGTCTCTGCCAGTAGTGTAGATACATTCAAAAAACTACTAGATGCACACCTAAGGGACCAAAGCATTGAGGGATATACAATGTAATACTGACATGAAAGCACACACATGGGTTGAACTTGATGGACTCGAGTCTTTTTTCAACCTCACTAACTATGTAACTGAGCCTCAAGCCTGGCCTGGTGGTGTGCGATAATGGGCGAAATCTCGTAGCAGCTCTGGGCCTAGCCGGTTTGACGCACATCCCTTGCCTGGCGCATGTGTTGAATTTCGTGGTGCAGACATTTCTAAATAACTACCCGGTTATGTCAGAGCTGCTGCAGAAAGTGCGGGCCTTCTGTGCGCGCTTTCGGCGTTCTCACCCTGCTGCTGCTCACCTGTCTGCGCTGCAGTGGAACTTCGGCCTTCCTGCTCACCGCGTCCTATGCGACATGCCCACAAGGTGGAACTCCACCTTGCACATGCTGGAGAGACTGTGCAAGCAGCAGCAGGCAATAGTGGAGTTTCAGCTGCAGCACGCACGGGTCAGTCGCTCTGTGGAACAGCACCACTTCACCAGCAACGAGTGGGCCTCCATGCGAGACCTGTGTACCATATTGTGGTGTTTCGAGTACTCCACCAACATGGCCAGTGCCGATGACGCTGTTCTCAGCGTTACTATCCCACTTCTATGTCTCCTTGAAAAAACACTTTGGGCGATGATGGAAGAGGATGTGGCACAGGAGGAGGAGGAAGAGGGGTCATTTCCATGGTTATAAGGCCAGTCATTCACAAGTGGCTCGGAGGGTGGGTTCCTGCACCAGCATAAGCCAGGTAAAAAATTTTCAAGCCAGGGCACAGTTCTGGAGGATGAGGAGGACGAGGATGATGATGATGATGAGGAGGAGGAACCGTGTTCACAGCCGGGTGGCACCCAACGCAGCTCGTGGGCATCACTGGAGTGTGGCTGGGGGGATACGGAGGACACAGATGATACACCTCCCACAGAGGACAGCTTGTCTTAGCCTCTGGGCAGCCTGGCACACATGAGCAACTACATGCTGCAGTGCCTGCTTAATGACAGCCGAGTTGCCCACATTGTAACTTGTGCTGATTACTGGGTGGCCACCCTGCTGGATCCCCGTTACAAGGACAACGTGCCGCCCTTAATTCCCTCACTGGAGCATGATCGGAAGATGCATGACTACAAGCACATGCTGGTAGACGCGCTGCTGAGGGCATGCCCAAATGGCACCGGGGGATCAGTGGAAGCACAAGGCGAAGGCAGAGGAGGAAAAGGTCACCAATGCAGCTGTGGCACCACCAGCACCTCAGAAGGCAAGGTTAGCATGGCCGAAATGTGGAAAAGCTTTGTCAGCAGCACACCACAACAAACAGCACCACCAGCTGATAGGCAACATCTTAGCAGGAGGCAGCATTTCAGCAACATGGTGGAACAGTATTTGTGCACACGCCTACATGTACTGACTGATGGATCTGCCCCATTCAACTTCTGGGTCTCCAAATTGGGCTCATGGTCTGAGCTTGCCCTTTATGCCTTGGAGGTGCTGGCCTGCCCTGCAGCCAGTGTATTGTCTGAACATGTGTTTAGCATGGCAAGGGGCATTATCACAGACAAGCGCAGCTGCCTGTCCACAGCCAACGTGGACAAGCTAACAGTTATTAAAATGAACCAGGCATGGATCCAACAAAAGACTTGCCCCTACCTTGTGCAGAATAAACAGTTAAACTGACCTCACACAGCCATTGGTATACTTTTTTTTTTTTAATATGTCTCAATATTTGGGGGGCTACCCCAATTAGGGAAAACAAACAAACAAACAAACAAAAACAGTGTTGACTACCTCCTCCTCCACCGCCACTTCCACCACCTACACCGCCACGGTCACGGCCTCCTCAACCCCCTACTCTACATCCACCTCATCCTCCATTTTTTTATTTTTTTTATGTGATTTTAAGTTTTTTCCCTATCCCCATTTGTTTGCAGGACACTTGTCCTACTCTTACTCCAATTTTGCTTCCTTTTGCAGCCCTCTTACCCTTTCCAGGACTTTTTTAGAGACATTTTTGAGCCCAAAAGTTCGGGTCACCATTGACTTCAACGGGGTTCGTCGTCTGGGGTCAAGTTCGGGGCCGAACTCAACCTTTTTTTTTTTTTTTTTGTTTCAACAAGTTTTATTGGATTTTTACATGAAGTAGGTAACATTCCAATACATACAAGAATAATTACAGACATGTTAACATGAGACTAAAATGTTAGTGAAAACAAGACTAAGCCTCATTGAGCTTAAACTGAGCAGATAACCCTCAAGAGAGAAACCAGAGTCAAAGCCCTGGACAAACGGAGCTAACTGGAGGTAAAAATTGAAATAAAAGTTTTGCAAAAGATATATATAGCCTGGGTACACAAACAAATATGAATAATTAAATGAGAAAGTCCCTATTTCCACTCCTATGGGAGCTGACTGTGGACTAAGGCTTTCCATTTGCTTCCGCCCTTTCGTTTACCTTTCGGAATCAGGTGTCAGTCGAGGGTATCCTCACCTTTATCCCTGAAAGAGTAAATTAATAAGTATAAACAAACACATGGGTCCGATATATATAGAAAACGTTTTGAAAATAAAGTTAAAAATGGAGGTCAATCGAGGCAAACAGGTCCCGAAACTGAGACCAAAGAGAGAACTCCCAATAGACGAGTCAAATTCGAGTTACTCCGAATCAGAACAAAAGTGATTGTAAAATCAGAGTACAATTGTACAGACATTAATAAGAACATACATAACCTT
>BLSH010557747.1:70540-98083 GCA_018402905.1 Glandirana rugosa | reverse complement strand
GGTTCCTGCTGGTGCTGTGAGGGACAGATTATTGTTCTAAAATCATCTCCGAGTGATATAGGGAAAGGTTCCTGCTGGTGCTGTGAGGGACAGATTATTTTTTTAAAATCATCTCCTACTGCTATAGGGAGAGGTTCCTGCTGGTGCTGTGAGGGACAGATTATTGTTCTAAAATCATCTCCTACTGCTATAGGGAGAGGTTCCTGCTAGTGCTGTGAGGGACAGATTATTGTTCTAAAATCATCTCTTAGTGCTGTTTGGAGAGGTTCCTGCTGGTGCTGTGAGGGACAGATTGTTGTTCTAAAATCATATCCTACTGCTATAGGGAGAGGTTCCTGCTGGTGTTGGGAGGGACAGATTATTGTTTTAAACTCATCTCCTAGTGCTATAGGGAGAGGTTCCTGCTGGTGCTTTGAGGGACAGATTATTGTTCTAATATCATCTCCTACTGCTATAGGGAGAGGTTCCTGCTGGTGCTTTGAGGGACAGATTATTGTTCTAAAATCATCTCCTAGTGCTATCTGGAGAGGTTACTGCTGGTGCTGTAAGGGACAGATAATTGTTCTAAAATCGTCTACCAGTGCTATAGGGAGAGGTTCCTGCTGGTGCTGTGAGGGACAGACTATTTTTCTAAAATCATCATCTAGTGCTATAAGGAGAGGTTCCTGCTGGTGCTGTGAGGGACATATTATTGTTCTAAAATTATCTCCTACTGCTATAGGGAGAGGTACTTGCTGGTGCTGTGAGGGACAGATTATTGTTCTAAATTCATCACATACTCCTAGAGGGAGAGTTTCCTGCTGGTGCTGTGAGGGACAAATTATTGTTCTAAAATTATCTCCTATTGCTATAGAGAGAGGTTCCTGCTGGTGCTGTGAGGGGCAGATTATTGTTCTAAAATCATGTGCTAGTGCTATAGGTAGAGGTTCCTGCTGGTGCTGTGAGGGACAGATTATTGTTCTAAAATGATCTCCTACTGCTGTAGGGAGAGGTTCCTGCTGGTGCTGTGAGGGACAGATTATTGTTCTAAAATGATCTCCTACTGCTATAGGGAGAGGTTCCTGCTGGTGCTGGGAGGGACATATTGTTGTTCTAAAATCATCTCCTAGTGCTATATTGATTGGTTCCTGCTGGAGCTGTGAGGGTCAGATTATTGTTCTAAAATCATCTCTGAGTGCTTTAGGGAAAGGTTCCTGCTGGTGCTGTGAGGGACAGATTATTGTTCTAAAATCATCTCTTACTGCTATAGGGAGAGGTTCCTGCTGGTGTTGGGAGGGACAGATTATTGTTCTAAAATCATCTCCTAGTGCTATAGGGAGATGTTCCTGCTGGTGCTGTGAGGGACAGATTATTATTCTAAAATAATCACCTAGTGCTATATGGAGAGGTTCCTGCTGGTGCTGGGAGGGACATATTATTGTTCTAAAATCATCACCTAGTGCTATATGGAGAGGTTCCTGCTGGTGCTGTGAGGGACAGATTATTGTTCTAAAATTATCTCATCCCAGTGCTACAGGTAGAGGTTCCTGCCGCTCCTGTGAGGGACAGATTATTGTTCTAAAATCATTTCATCATAGTGCTACAAGGAGAGGTTCCTGCTGGTGCTGTGAGGGGCAGATAATTGTTCTAAAATCATCACATACTGCTAGAGGTAGATGTCCCTGCTGCTCCTGTGAAGGACAGATTATTGTTCTAAAATCATCTCATCATAGTGCTACAGGGAGAGGTTCCTGCTGGTGCTGAGAGGGGCAGATTATTGTTCTAAAATCATCACATACTGCTAGAGGGAGAGGTTCCTGCTGGTGCTGTGAGGGACAGATTATTGTTCTAAAATCATCTCATCATAGTGCTACAGGGTCAGCTTCCTGCTGCTCCTGTGAGGGACAGATTATTGTTCTAAAATCATATCATACTGGTGTGGGGAGAGGTTCCTGCTGCTGGTGTGAGTGGTGCATTTCTTGCACAAAAATAAAAAGTGCGTCTACGTTGCTGTTTTCCAAAAAAAAAAGAATTTGTTATTCTTTTTTTTTTGCATTAATAAATAGTGCTATATAGTACATTTGCATCCAGAATGAGGAGAGTGTCAAATAAGGACATGGTTGTGGTGCTGCTGGTTTTGGTGGTGTTGGTGAAGTTCCTGTAGCAAGGAAAGAACGTGGTTGATTTGTGCCAGCTACACGCACAAGTGAAACACCTTCTTTAGGTGCGAGTAGCCGACAGAACCTTCAACGTTATATGGTAGGCCCGAATGCCGCTCAACGAATGGTGAGGCCAGAACAAGTACAGGCTCTAGTAGATTGGGTGGCTGACAATGCCTCCAGTTCCTTCACATTGTCTCCCACCAGGTCCCTTGATGAAAGCTCAGAGTTGGCACCTGAACGCCATGGCCATCTGTCTTTCACCTCAGCCCCTTGTAAATCAGCCAAGCAGTCTGAGCCCCAAATCATGCAACAGTCTCTTATGCTTTTTGATGACTCTCCTGGTGTGCGTTCCGTGGGCCATCCACATAGCCCTGCCGCAGTAGTGGAAGACATTGAGTGCACCGATGCCCAACCACTTCTGTTGCAGGATGAGGACATGGAAACCCCAGCGCAGCACGCCTCTGATGATGATGAAACACAGGTGCCAACTGCTGCGGCTTTCCACAGTGTGCAGACTGACAAGGAGGGCAGTGGTGAAGGGTGGGTGGAAGATGATGTGGAGGAGGATGATGAGGTCCTAGAACCCACATGGAATGAAGGTCATGCTAGTGACGCGTGCAGTTTGGAGGAAGAGGTGGTGGTCGCACAGAGGCATCAGCACAGCAAAAGAGGAAGCAGGTTGCAAAAGCGGAGCGACCGTCCCTTAGACAGAATGCCTGCTACTACCGACCGCACCCAGGGACCTAGCACACCAAAGGCAGCTCAAAGGCGTTCCCCGGCGTCTCAGTACTTCAGACAATGTGCTGACTACAAGACACGAGTGGTTTGCACGCTGTGCAATCAGAGCCTGAAGCGAGGCATAAATGTTCTAAACCTGAGCACAACCTGCATGACCAGGCATCTACATGCAAAGCATGAGCTGCAATGGAATAAGTACCTCAAAATCCAAGAAAGGTCTCGGTCTCCTCCTGCTTCTTCTTCTGCTGCTGCCTCGGCCTCTTCCTCAACCTCTACAGTGCCAGTGTCACCTGCCACCCAGCAAACAGACGATGTGACAGCAATGCCACCATGTCCGCCACCATCCCCAAGCATTTCCACACCATGGTCCCATGAAAGCTTACAGCTGTCCATCTCCTAAACACTGGAGAGAAAGAGGAAGTACCCCCCTACCCACCCGCGATCCTTGCCCTGAATGCCAGCATTTCAAAATTCCTGGCCTTTGAAATGCTGTCATTCCGTCTGGTGGACACGGACAGTTTTAAAAACCTGATGGCGGTGTCTGTCCCACAGTACATGGTTCCCAGCCGCCACTACTTTTCCAGGTGAGCCATCCCTTCCCTGCACAGTCAGGGACAAGATCAAGTGTGCACTGTGCAACGCCATCTGTGGCAAGGTCCACATAACCACTGATACATGGACCAGTAAGCACGAGCAGGGGCGCTATATCTCGCTAACTGCACGCTGGGCAAATGTAGTGGCTGGTGGGCCTGAGGCGGCTAGTCATTTGGCGCATGTCCTTCCACCACGAGGATTGCAGGGCATTTCTCTATGCCTCCTGTTGCCTCCTCCTCCTACTGCGCTTCCTCCTCCTCTACCACCTCCTCATCCATTCAGCGTAACACCTTCACCACCAACTTCAGCACATCCAGGGGGAAACGACAGAAGGCTGTTTTAAAACTGATATGTTTGGGGGATAAATCCCACACTGTGCAGGAGCTGTGGATGGGCATTGAACAACAGACCGATGAGTGGTTGTTGCCACTGAGCCTCAAGCCCGCCCTAGTGGTCTGCGATAAAGGGCGAAATCTTGTAGCAGCTCTGGGCCTAGCCGGTTTGACGCACATCCCTTGCCTGGCGCATGTGCTGAATTTGGTGGTGTAGAAATTTCTAAAAAACTACCCGGATATGTCAGAGCTGCTGCAGAATGTGCGGGCCATCTGTGCCCGCTTTCAGCGTTCTCACCCTGCTGCTGCTCACCTGTCTGCACTGCAGCAGAACTTCAGCCTTTCCACTCACCGCCTCTATGCGATGTGCCCACAAGATGGAACTCTACCTTGCACATGCTGGAGAGACTGTGCGAGCAGCAGCAAGCAATAGTGGAGTTTCACCTGCAGCACGCATGGGTCAGTCGCTCTGCGGAACAGCACCCCTTCACCACCAATGAGTGGGCCTCCATGCGAGACCTGTGTACCATATTGCAGTGTTTCAAGTATTCCACCAACATGGCCAGTGCCGATGACGCTGTTCTCAGCGTTAATATCCCACTACTATGTCTCATTGAAAAAACACTTTGGGCGATGATGGAAGAGGATGTGGCAACAGGAGGAAGAGGAGGAGGAAGAGGGGTCATTTCCACGGTTATCAGGCCAGTCATTCACAAGTGGCTCGGAGGGTGGGTTCCTGCACCAGCATAGGCCAAGTAAAAAATGTTCAAGCCAGGGCTCAGTTCTGGAGGATGAGGAGGACGAGGAAGATGATGAGGAGGAGAAGGAGCAGGAGGAACCATGTTCACAGCAGGGTGGCACCCAACGCAGCTCGTGGGTATCACTGGAGCGTGGCTGGGGGGATACCGAGGACACAGATGATACACCTCCCACAGAGGACAGCTTGTCTTTGCCTCTGGGCAGCCTGGCACACATGAGCGACTACATGCTGCAGTGCCTGATGCAGCCAAGTTGCCCACATTGTAACTTGTGCTGATTACTGGGTGGCCATCCTGCTGGATCCCCATTACAAGTACAACGTGCCATCCTTAATTCCCTCACTGGAGCGTGATCTGAAGATGCGCGACTACAAGCGCACGCTGGTAGACGCGCTGCTGAGGGCATTCCCAAATGACACAGGAGGCTCAATGGAAGCACAAGGCGAAGGCGGAGGAGGAGGAAGAGGTCACCAACACAGCTGTGGCACCGCCAGCACCTCAGAAGGCAGGATTAGCATAGCCGAAATGTGGAAAAGGTTTGTCAGCAGCACGCCACAACAAACAGCACCACCAGCTGATAGGCAATGTCTTAGCAGGAGGCAGCATTTTAGCAACATGGTGGAACAGTATGTGTGCACACGCCTACACGTACTGACTGATGAGTCTGCCCCATTCAACTTCTGGGTCTCCAAATTGGCCACATGGCCTGAGCTTGCCCTTTATGCCTTGGAGGTGCTGGCATGCCCTCCAGCCAGTGTATTATCTGAATGTGTGTTTAGCACGGCAGGGGGCGTTATCACAGACAAGCCCAGCCGCCTGTGCACAGCCAACGTGGACAAGCTAACGTTTATTAAAATGAACCAGGCATGGATCTCACAAGACTTGTCTGTACCTTGTGCAGAATAGTCATTCAGACCAGCCTCACACAGCCATTGGTATACTTGTTTTTTTTTAATATGTCTCAATATTTTGGGGGCCACCCCATTTAGAAAAAAAGCCAAACAAACAAAAAACAGTGTTGGCTTCCTCCTCCTCCTCCTCCTTCACCACCACTTCCACCTACACTGCCACGGTCACGGCCTAGTCAACCTCTAGGCTCCTACTCCACATCCACCTCCTCCTCCCATTTTTATTTTTTATGTGATTTTAAGTTATTTCCCTATCCACATTTGTTTGCAGGGCACATGTCCTACTCTTACCCCTATTTTGCTTCCTTTTGCAGCCCTCTAGCGCTTTCCAGGACTTTTTTACGGCCATTTTTGTGCCAAAAGTTTGGGTCACTATTGACTTCAATGGGGTTCGGGGTCCGTGGTCAAGTTTGGGTCAAGTTCGGTACCGAACCTGAACTTTTCTGCAAAGTCCGGCCACACCAGACGAACCTGAACATCCAGGTGTCCGCTCAACTCTACTCATAAGGCTCATTTATCCAAATAGGAGCTAGAGCAAAAAAATATAGGACACGTTTAGAAAAACTTACCGCAGACATAGACACCTATGAATCTCTCAACAAAACAAATATTTCCTACTACCTCCAATCTAAAATCTTCTCCCTGAGACAGGAACTTAGATCCCTACTACTAGAACCTTACGAGAAAGCCCAAAGAAAACTTAAAGCCAAATGGTACTCTACTGGTAATAAAGAGGGCAAGGCTATGGCTTCCAGAATTAAAGGCCACCAAATAAAATACAAAATTCGCCACCTTTACCACACAACTACCAATGAAAAGCTCATCAGTCCCCAAGATATAGCCGACGCATTTGCTACATATTACAGTAGCATATACAACATTAAAGACGAACAAGGCACCCACCAGCCTTCCCTGGAGGAAATAAATACATTCCTCAACTACATCAAACTCCCCTCTCTCGCCCAACAACACTTATAGACCCTCAATGACCCCTACAACACCCAAGAAATCCAACATGTCATCTACAAACTAACAAACTCCAAATCCCCAGGACCTGACGGATTCACAGGGAATACTATATAAAAAATTCAACATATCCTAGCACCCTTCCTAACCAAAGTATATAAAAAAGCAGTCTCTATCTCATCTTTCCCCCCCAGAAATGCTTAATGCACTAGTAGTAACTATCCCAAAACCTGTCAAAGAACCCACAACTCCAAAAAATTTTAGACCAATATCACTTCTCAATATTGAGGTAAAAATATATGAAAAGTTAATAGCAAAAAGAATGATAAAAATGCTTCCCTCTCTAATGCACATAGATCAAGCGAGCTTCACCAAAGGCCGCCAGACCTCTGACGCAACTAGAAGAGTGATTAACGTCATACACCACTCGGAGGCCTAGGGATTGCCTTCTCTGCTCCTATCTCTGTACGCAGAGAAGGCGTTCGATAGAGTTCATTGGCATTACCTATCCTCTGTCCTGACCAAGTTTGGGTTCCAAGGCCACATATTCCAAGCCATTGTGGCTTCATATTACACCCCCTCTGCACGTGTCTTCACATCCAATATATTATCAGCCCCTTTCCAAATCTCAAATGGTACAAGACAGGGGTGTCCCCTATCCCCCCTGATCTTCAACTTGTTAATGGAACCATTGGCAGAACATATTAGAACTAACCCAAAAATCACAGGTATTCCCATTGCAACTCGAAATCACAAAATCAGCCCATTCACTGATGACATCATCCTTATGGTCACTAACCCTTCCAGGTCATTATCTGAAATACAAAAAACCCTAACCTGGTCTAGCAGAGTGTCCTACTACAAGGTTAACGACACAAAATTCTACATCCTTAACCTTGGAATAGACGCTATAACTAGCAACTTCATCCAAAACCAATTCTGCTTTATTTGGGCCAATCAATCTATATCCTACTTAGGAATGCAATTAACCAAATCCACTAGAAACCCTTTTCAGGCAAATGACATCCCATTCCACAGCAAGCTGCAACACAACCTCAAAAACACAGCTCAAAATGAACTCCTGGATGGGAAGATTGGCAGCGTTTAAGATGCTCCACCTTCACCAATTCCTCTACCTCTTTAGAACACGACCAATCCCAATCACAAAAGCCTACTTCAAATCACTCCCAATGATTCTATCAAGATTCATATGGCAAGGTAAGAGATCCTGCTGCACCCACACAAAACTAATAAAGCATAGAGCACCTGGGGTCACAGGATATGTGGACTTCACTGACTACTACCATGCATCACTACTAACACAACTCAAAGAATGGCTACAATCTTCCCGTACTACGCTATGGGGAGAAATTGAGTTCACCCACATACCCTGCAAATATTTACATCCATGGAACACTAGCATCACCCTAATAGGCCTACACCCCTACCAACATCCCTCCTACTATAAATGCAACACTGAAAGCCTGGAAATTCCGTATTCATAATGCCCATACATACCAACAAACTACTGCCCTCAAAGTCCCAATCACAAGCCTTCACCATATCATAAACTCTATATCCCTTACGGACTGGCAAGCAAAAGGCATAAACTATATTAATGACTTGTTCCTTTCACAACCCTACAATGGAAATTCCTCTTGCATACTGAAGCTCCCAACCTGGCCAATCCAAATGCCTCTCTCCACACAAGTATTCTTTACCGCTAACCCACCCCAGATCTCACTCTTCTAATCCATTCTACAACAGAAAGACACCTTTATCAAATCAACACATATTTCCAAATGGGAAACCGACTTAGGATGCACTTTTAGTGAAAAAAAATGGTCTAATGCATGAAACAACACTTACAAAGCTGCAATATGCACCACCCTATGAGAACTTTCTACAAAAAATCTTACTAAGATGGTACTTATCCCCTGATCGATATAAATTCAGATCACCTACGCCAAATCTTTGCTGGAGGAGGGAATGTGGTTTAAGAGGGGACCTTCTCCTCATATTCTGGAGCTGCCCCAAATTGACACAATACTGGAAATCCACCTTCCACCTAATATCTGATGTAACCCAAATCACAGTAACACCCTCTCCCAGTCTAGCACTTCTATTTCTTGAGATGGAATTGCTTTCACCAGCAATCTGACACATAACCACCCATATCCTCCTAGCAGCAAAACTCAATATCACAAAAAGATGGAAAAGCCCAACCCTATTACACACAATTCACAGATTACCAATCAGACAGAGCAGACCACTTCTCCCGAATGTGGTTACCCTGGTCTACATGGAAAGCACTCAATCTATGAAGAGAAGACTGACCCGCACCTTAAGGAAGCTTTACCATTCTTTAAGCCCTGGAGGCTCCCCAACCTAATCAGTACTCACTATCTAGACTTAATAGTCTACCACGTCTCATCCGCCAATGAATTACGAGAGTGTATAAAATAAAATAGCTCTTCCACAACTTGTAACACAATTTATGTATGATGTATCCTTAACCACTTGAAACACTGCATATCTTCTGAAAACTTGTTCTACCTTCTGTTATTACTAAGCAACTACAAAAAACCTGATATGATTTATCCATAATGAAACATTTTCTGTAAAAGTTAAATCAATAAAAAAACTATTGAATTAAAAAGAGTGAAGGAGGAATAGGCCTTCCTAATATTAGGACTTATAATCTAGTCTGTCTTTTGAGGTTTGGCGTAGACTGGATATCAGAACATTTGAACTACTCAAATAAGGCACTAGAGGAAGAAACTGTGTCTCCTCTGAATCTAATGACCATACTGCATGGCAACCCCAAGTCTCTACCTGACAAGTTACAAAGCAATCTACTTCTACGGAATACTCTTGTCGCATGGCGTACAATTAGGAGATCTCTAAAATTGCCATAGATGATCTCTAAATATTTTCCTTAGCATGAAAACCCTAAAATTAACAGTGCAACCAATACCAAAGTGGTCAATGAATGGAAAGCAAAAGGAATATGATCAATGTTGTCAATTTATCATCAAGAAGCATCAAAACGAAAGTCTTTCAGAAAGCCATTAATGGAATTTCAACTACCAGAAGACCATAGATATTTCTGCAACCAACTGACTAATTATATCAGATATAGCTACAGTCCAAAAAGACCCTCTTCAGCAATCTCTAATAGATCTGGCAATAAAACATCAAAGATACTCAATATCTGATCTTTATTTTCAATGTGTTTATTGAGTTTATAAACAGGAACAAATGATATATCGAACACAGACATTGTATATTATAAACACAGTCTTAAATCCAACTTCACAATTAAATTCAATGATACGTTTCGTTAACCTATTGTTCTCCAATATATGAATAACATATATCAACAGAAAAAACATCAGTGAGAGGAGAACAAGGAAAAGAAAAAAAAAGAAGAAGAAAGGGTGGGGGGAGCTGTACAAGAACTTGGGGGAAAGCTCCTCCGTTTTGGGTATCATCCCCCCTAATCTCGGCACCCCAAGCTGGGAGCATACTGTGCCAAGACAGGGGAGGGAACACCCTCTAGAAGTGACCAGCAATAGCGATCCACTCCCACCATTGTAAATGATTGAAGGGAAGGAAGTGCTCCGAGGTAAGTTTGAGGGAGACTATACATATAATAATCCATATAGTTGGATTTAAGTAAAAGAAAATTGTGGTAACAGACAGAGTAGAGAGGGAAAAAGAAGAGACAGGAATAGAGACAATGCTACAATGCACCCAGAACTACAGGGTGGGCCATTTATATGGATACACCTTAATAAAATGGGAATGATTGGTGATATTAACTTCCTGTTTGTGGCACATTAGTATATGTGAGGGGGGAAACTTTTCAAGATGGGTGGTGACCATGGCGGCCATTTTGAAGTCGGCCATTTTGAATCCAACTTTTGTTTTTTCAATAGGAAGAGGGTCATGTGACACATCAAACCTATTGGGAACTTCACAAGAAAAACAATGGTGTGCTTGGTTTTAACATAACTTTGTTCTTTCATGAGTTATTTACACGTTTCTGACCACTTATAAAATGTGTTCAATGTGCTGCCTATTGTGTTGGATTGTCAATGCAACCCTCTTCTCCCACTCTTCACACACTGATAGCAACACCGCAGGAGAAATGCTAGCACAGGCTTCCAATATCCGTAATTTCAGGTGCTGCACATCTCGTATCTTCACAGCAAAATGGCCGCCATGGTCACCACCCATCTTGAAAAGTTTCCCCCCTCACATATACTAATGTGCCACAAACAGGAAGTTAATATCACCAACCATTCCCATTTTATTAAGGTGTATCCATATAAATGGCCCACCCTGTAGTTCAGAACATTTGCACCCGAGGATCGAGTCATACCTGGAATAAAGGAGATACCAACAAAAGTCACCCAAGGTTCCCAGGTGGCTTCGAACCTCTCAGTTGTATCTGAGAGGATGCTAAATAGTTTTTCCTGAGAGATTATCCACAAGATTTTACGTATCGCTGCTGCAAAGGAAATTTTAGGCTTTTTCCAGGATTTCGCTATAGTGAGTTTGGCCCAGAGAAGAATAAATTGAGCAAATTTTCCCTTGGGCTTAGATATGTTCGGATAGCGGGCATTGAGGAGTGCTATCTCTGGAGACCTGGTCACCTTGAAACTAATTAACCTATCAATGAGGTTAAATGTTTTTCTCCAGAAATAGCGGACCTGTGGACATTCCCACCAAATGTGGGTTATAGAGCCCAGGAGTGAGCGGCCTCTGAAACATCTCGGGTCAGCTGTAGGATAGATTGAAGCTAGCTTAGTTGGAGTGAGGTACCACCTGGTAATTACTTTAATACTGACTTCTATAAGAGTGGTGTTTAATATGCCTCGGAAAGAGTCTGAGAGGGCTGAATGCCAGGTCTCCAAGTCCCAGGAGAACTGTAGATCCTCCTCCCAACGGTTCATATAAGTGGCTTTCATCCCATGCTGTGTTAGAGAGTTGTATATTAACGAAATGCCATCCTTCTGGTCCAAAGCTTGGCCGCACCACAACTCATAGGTTGTGAAGCTAGGCGGGAGGGGTTTAGTTTCCCAGATTTTCTGCAGGAAATGGTGAATTTGCTGGAATCTGAATCTCTCAGAATTTGGGAGATCCAATTTGCTTATGCACTGACTCAGAGATAAGGGACCTGATGTAGTGAAGAAGTGCCCTATACGGTATAGCCCCTTGTCCTGCCACCACTTGAACGCTACAATATTGAGCCCAGGAGGAAAGTCAGGGTTATGAAAGATGTGCGACAGGGGTTTCAAGGGGGAAATAAGCTCAGGGTGCTCTCTCATAGAGTCCCAGAGGGCAAATGAGTGTGATAGGGTGGGAGCACCGGGGGCCTTTTTTTAGGGGGTGTCCAAAGTAGAAAGTCTAGAGTATTATTTGGGACTGCCTGTCTCTCGATTTGGATCCAGTCAGGTCTTTCGCCCTTCGAGTAGACAAGGGAGAGTTGGGCTAATTTGGCTGCTTGATAATATTTTATGAGGGCTGGAAGCCCTAGTCCTCCCTTTTTCCTGTGTCAGTACAAAATAGATTGAGAGAATCTATATCCTGAGTTTCCCCAGACGAATCTGAGGATCTTACTCTGAAAAGTCTTGAGATGGTCTTTTCTAATTTTAACCGGGAGAGCTCGGAATAAGTATAGTAAACGCGGTAAAAGCCTCATTTTAACAGCATTAATTCTACATAACCAAGAGAGACCTCTAAGTGACCAGTCGTTCAAATCATTCTCGAGTTTTTGATACATGAAGGGATAATTGTGGGAGTACAGTTCTTCAAACTTATTCGTGAGATTGATTCCTAAGTATTTGGTGGACGATTGGTTCCACTGGTATGGAAATGATCGTTGTATGGAGGTAGCTACCTCAGGTGTAAGTGAGATGTTTATAGCATATGATTTGGTGTAATTCACTTTGAGCCCAGAGACCTCTGAAAAAGCCTCCAATGTATGGCTTAAGTTCGGGAGAGAGGTGTGGGGAGAGGTAATGAACAAGAGACTGTCATCTGCAAAGAGACCGCATTTGTGTGTCCTGTCCCCACAGGTCACTCCCAGGATGTCAGGGTTTTGACGTATTGCTATGGCTAGTGTTTCAATAGCTTTAGCGAAAATGAGGGGAGATAGAGGACAACCCTGTCTCGTACCTTTAGCTATGGTAATTGGATTCGAGTAAAAGCCTTGTAGCCTTATTCGTGCCGTGGGGGTCGAGTAAAGGGTTTTGATGATTCCCAAGAATCGCTGTCCAAATCCCCATCTCTCCAAAAGTGTGAAAGGGTACTGCCATGAGACCGAATCAAACACTTTTTGGAGATCTAAAGATAAGATCATGCCTTTTTGTTTAGGGCCGCCCTCCCAATTTGACTGTAGAACAGAGATCAGGTCAATGGCTCTGTGAATTTGATCAGGCCCTTGGCGTCCTGGAATAAAGCCAACCTGATCCTTATGGATATAGATGTTAATAAATGATGCTAACCTATTGGCCAAAATGTTTGTCAGAATTGTTATGTCACAGTTGATTAATGAGATCGGTCTATAGTTACCCAACTCTTCCGGATTCTTATCTGGTTTTGGTATTACCGTGATAAAGGCCATGTTAAGCTGTGGATCTATAGGGGAGCCTCGGGTTACTGAGTTATAAAATTTGGTTAGAAAAGGGTTGAGGGTCTCAGCAAAAGTTTTGTAATAAGGGGCCAAGAAGCCATCTGGGCCCGGGGCAGAGCCCAATCTCACGTCCCTGATAACTCCCAGGACTTCCCCTTCCGTGATCTCTGCCTCTAGGATGTGTTTATGTTCCGTCTTCAGGGAGGGCAGAGGGATACTATCCAGGAATGTTGAGACAGCTTTCTTGTGGAACTGTTTATGTGGGCTATATAGTTCAGAGTAGAATTTATGAAAGGCGTCTAATATAGTCACCGGGTTAGAAGTAAGACCCTAACCCGGAATCCTGATTTTGGGGAGAGTATAGTGGCGAGGTCTAGGAGAGAGTCTTGTTGCTAGCATGGCACCTAGCTTGTCATTTTGCGTGTAGAATTTTTGTCCACTCCACCTGATAGATTTTTCGGCTTTAGCCGTAAGCGCCATGTTTAGATCTAATCTAGCTTTATCCAGTCCAGCGGTGAGGGATTTTGAAGGGCATGTCTTATGTAATTTCTTAAGGGTTTGATAAGTGTTTTCGAGAATGGCAATATCTGCCCGGTGCTCCTTCTTTAATCGGGAGGCTAACTGGATAAGCTTTCCTCTAATGCAGGCTTTGTGAGCCGCCCAGAGGGTTTCTGCTGACGTCTCTTCCTTATTGTTAATGAGAAAGTATTCCTTGAGAGCATTATTAATCTCTGCTACATGAACTGGGTTAGTAAGCAAAGTTTTGTTTAGTCTCCACTGTAGCGTTCTTGCATATTGCGGGTCAGACTGAATCTGTAGCAGAACGATAGAGTGGTCTGAGAGAGTTGAGTCCCTTATGCGGGCTTGTATTATGGAGGGAGTTATGTCTGTGCGAACTAGAAGGTGGTCAATCCGTGCATAAGAGTTATGCAGAGGGGAGAAGTGGGTATAATCTCTCTTGGTTGGGTTGAACTCTCTCCAGGCGTCCGCTATATTAAAGGAATGTAACAATTTAGCAATTTTTAGACTCACTTTGGAAGGGCGTTTTAGTTGCTGACCGGGGGGTCTAGATTTGTCAAGTCCCTGGTCAAAAGCAACATTAGAATCTCCCCCTAGAATGATTCGACCTTCTAAAAAAGGCTGGATATAATCCAAAAGCTTTTTGAAAAAAGTTGATTGCCCTTTGTTTGGGGCATAGTATGAGACTAGTGTATATAGATGTCCTTCCATGGTGCCCTTAACCAGTAGGAATCTTCCTTCTGGGTCTTTAAGTTCTAGGCATGGGGAGAATCCACATTTTTTGGAGATTAGGATAGCTACCCCTTTAGTTTTGGATTCTGCCTTGGACAAGAAAAAGGTGGGGAAATGTGAGTGAAGGAACTTGGGGCTATACGGTTGAGGGAAATGAGTTTCCTGAATCATCACTACATCTAACTTAAGGGCCTTGTAATAGTCAAACACTTTCCTCCTTTTTATAGGAGAGTTGAGACCTTGAACATTGTGGGTGGCAAATTTATGGTGTCTTGGTGGTGACTCAGCCATGGAAACCGTGGGAAATAGAGCTTGTGAATGCTTTGGTACTCACCATAGTCCCAGCAGCTTCAGCTGCTACGAGGGTATTCTTAGGGTACTCGAAGGTCACCAAGGATAGTTGGCAGACTCGGCCTCGGGGGCCACGAAAAAGAGACTCTGGGTGCATTATGAAAAAGGGAGAAAAGGAGAGGTGAGAAATAGAAGTAAAAGAAATATGGTTGAGAATAATTATCTCAAATAAAACTATAGGGGGTGGGGCCCCGGGGGGGGGAACCACCCCGACCCACCATCCCTGCCCTCCGAGGGGAAGGCCCAACAACAACTAAAAATTTGGAAGAACAAGATGTCCGCCCCGTCCGGAACAGACAACTTATCGCCAGGAGTACAAACAAAGTCCCGGGGATAAGTGAAGGCACATAGGAACCCACTCGAGCCTTGGTCACCCCAGGCTCCAAATTAACTGACAGTAACACCCGAACAGCATGAAGTGTGGCAATAATCATAACATTTCAGGTACTTAAAACAAAAGGTAGAGCACTAGTTTCCATCCTCAAGGAAAAGGACCTGCAGACTGAGAGTGGAAACTAGTTGCTAAGGCACTAGACCCTTCTGGGCTTATATTCCATTGCATTATCCAAGTAGAAAGGAACTTTTCAAAGAGGTATAACAATAACAAGAAAAACAAATCATATATGCCGGACAAAAAGGGAGAAGGTGTAAAAAATTAGATGGCTCCCAGGTCTGGATCTTCGTAGAGAGACACCTAGAAGTTTTCCCAGTTCTCCATATGGGTACAGGGCAAAGAAATCAACCTGAGCAAACCAAAAACTGGGCTATAAAAGATGAAACTGAATCATGGTTAACCCTCCAACTTGGTTAAGGAGGTTTATTGTCTTTAGCTTTCATGCTCTTTGATTTAGACCATAGTGGCAAGACCGGGCTTGCTGGTAAAGGTCTTTTTGTGTGGGAAGACAAAGGGTCAGTCAGGTCCATCGGGGCTTCTTGGGAGATAAGGTGCAGGCATAAAAGAAGCTTTTCCCCTTCAGGTAGGGTGGAAAAGGAGAATGTTTTTCCCTTATGGAGAAATTTCACTGCTACAAGAAAGGCCCACCAGTATTTCAACTCTTTTTGCTGGAGAATTTGGAGAAGCGGTTTAAGGGTTCTCCTCCTCTGTATTGTGGTGGGTGAGAGTTCCGGAAAGATCTGAACTTGGAAACCCATGCAAAGGATAGGAGATTTAGAGCGGGACACCTTCATAACTTCCTCTTTAATGGTAAAGAAGTGTGGTTTCACTATTACGTCTCTTGGAGAGCCATCCTTCCTTGGGGATCCTAAGGCCCTGTGAGCTCTATCTAATTCCAATCTGTGTTAAGGCACGTTGGGAATCAAAGGAGTAATCAAGTCCTGGACTGCTGGTACGATATCTGTAACAGATTCAGGGAGACCCCGCATCCTAAAGTTGTATCATCTTGATCTGTTTTCTAGGTCATCTATTCTTGCCAGTGCTGTGTCCAGTTGATCTTGCAAGACTTGAATGTGTTCGGAGTTTTGATTAGTATTTGCCACTGTGACATCCAATTTTTGTTCTATTGCTTCCATTCTGGAACCTAAGTTCTGAAAATCAGCCTTTATGTCTCCTGTTATTTTTGCAGCAGTATTTGCAAGACCTCTTTCCAGGAGATTTGAGAATTTCAGAAATAGATCTGCCGTGTTAAGGGGCGAGTCTTGGGACAGGACGCTGTGAGAATGCGTCTCTTGATAGGTAGAGGAGAGGAGGCCTATCAGAGTGGCCATGATGTCACCCATTGTGTGGCGTAGAAGTGATTCCGTAGAGGCTGGAGAAGCAGAAAGAGGAAGGTGTGTGATTAGATTAGGCCCAGGAGTGAGAGTAAGAGTGGATGGCGAGAGAATGGGCCTATGCTCCATTGTTGTCTCTGCAGAGTTAGCGGTAGTACTGGCACCCGCCGCGGCCATGTCACGGGCAGGGAAAGATGGTTATATTCCTAGCTTTCTAGCATTTTCTTTGTCTGTCCCAAAAGTATAAGCAGTGAACTTTTTCTTTGCGGTCCTCCTTGTCTAGGTGGCGCTGTGACCTTTAGTTTGCACTGGCAGCCATGTTGGTACTCCCTTGAACACAAGGCTCTCCTGAGGAGAGTTAATAGAGTTATTTTGACCTCCTCCAATAGTCCCTCCTTGTGGCCTGGTGTGTAATAAATTCTTTTGAGAGGGTCTTACCCTTATTCCATTGCTCTGTCCCCCGTTATGCGCTAGGCCGCAGCCGCAGCCATTTTGGTACACCCAGCAAAGAGAAAAGCCGACTGTCCGTCTATTTTACTGTCTTCCTAGACCCGAGGCCAGGGAGTTCGGCGCTGTGGGGGGGGTCTAGAGATGGCAGATGCCCTAACTGCAGGGTTCCTAGGTTGCTGTATCAGCTCGAGCCCGAATTGCTAGGCTGTAGCCACGGCCATTTTGGTACACCTCGTTCAGGGAGAGTCCGACCCCCTGTGGCCTGTGGAGACCCGGTGCCCGAGTGCTCAGCGCTGCAGAGTGTCCTGGGGGTGGCAATGTCTGTCTGGGACCTTCCAGGGCAGCTGGCCGGTGGCTCATGTGGGTGCGGAGCTCCTGTCTCAGGCGACCATCTTGGAGCTCCCGCACATGTGCCCCCCAATATCTGTCCTTTATTCTTTGTTAAATTATCAATTAACTGCACCACAGAGGCACTTGCTTTTAAAAGGGTGAACTAAGGAGTTTCTGAATGGTACATGGAAGCAAACCTAAATCATTTTCTAGTAGAGTTGGGCCGAAAACTCCCTGATTTGGTTTGCGTCAGAACTCTCAAACATCGCAAAAGTTCAGACCTGAACTGCAAACCCTATTAAAGTCTATGGGACCCGAACTTGAAAAATCAAGTCCCCATTTTGAAGGCTTCTATGCAAGTTTTTGGCCATAAAAAGGATATGGGGACCCGGGTACTGCCCTGGGGGACATGTATCAATGCAAAAAAGTTTTTAAAAATATATTTTTTAAAGGAGCAGTGATTTTATTGATGCTTAAAGTGTAATAATAAAAATAAAAAAATCCTTTAAATAAAGTGTCTGGGGGGACCCCTTAGTCTGCCTGTAAAATGGAGCATCTGTACTGTGTATAGTACCTGCTGCAGCAAAACTGACATTTTTTTTTGTTTCAATAATTTTTTATTGTTTTTCAATGGTTAGCAAAAAAAAAAACACAAAGCAAAGAAAAAAAAGCAATACGCACAAGTAAAAGACACAGTCATGACTAATGCTTATCATCAGAACACTGTATAGTATACATAATCAAAATATGAAGGATTGGGAGTCGGATGGGAGGTAAATAATGACAATAGCACTGTTAGCACATTGTAATGCTTATGTCTATGGATTCATACAATTATCAGTCCAGATTTTCCAACTTTTGTCAAAAAAAGAGCATGTTTAAGGAATGAATGGCTTTTAGTTGTCGGACTAGTGACTTCAAGTCTGAAATATTAATAAAGTTAGTACTCTTCCAGTTCTGTAATACTAGGGTGTGAGCAGCTAGTAACACGTGGAATATGACAGGTTTGAAGTTAGGGGGAATTTCTCAAGACTAGAGTTGAGAGGACACCTGGATGTTCAGATTCAGCGGGTTCGGCCAAACTTTGCGAAAAGTTCGAGTTCGGCCCCGAACTTGACCCACACTTGACCCCAAACCCCATTGAAGTCAATGGTGACCTGAACTTTTGGGCACTAAAATTGCTCTAAAAAAAGTCCTGGAAAGGGCTAGAGGGCTGCAAATTAAAGCAAAATGGGGGTAAGAGTAGGACGAGTGCCCTGCAAACAAATATGGATAGGAAAATAACTTAAAATCACATAAAAAAAATTAAGGAGGAGGTGGATGTGGACTAGGAGGTTGAGGAGGCCTCAAAAAAAGGCTAAGTTCACTTAAGTATACCAATGGCTGTGTGAGGCCGGGATAAATGGCTATTCTGCACAAGGTACAGACAAGTCTTGTGGGATCCATGCCTGGTTCATTTTAATAAACGTTAGCTTGTCCACGTTGGCTGTGGACGGGCAGCTGCGCTTGTCTGTGATAACTCCCCCTGCCGTGCTAAACACACATTCAAACAATACACTGGCTGCAGTGCAGGCCAGCACCTCCAAGGCATAAAGGGCAAGCTCAGGCCATGTGCCCAGTTTGGAGACCCAGAAGTTGAACGGGTCTGACCCATCAGTCAGTACGTGTAGGCGTGTGCACACATACTGTTCCACCATGTTGCTGAAATGCTGCCTCCTGCTAAGACGTTGCCTATCAACTGGTGGTGCTGTTTGTTGTGGCGTGCTGCTGACAAAGCTTTTACACATTTTGGCCATGCTAACCCTGCCTTCTGAGGTGCTGGCAGTGCTACAACTGTGTTGGCGACCTCTTCCTGCTCCTCCGCCTTCGCCTTGTGCTTCCACTGAGCCCCCAGTGTTATTTGGGAATGCCCTCAGCAGCACGTCTACCAGCGTGCACTTGTAGTCGCGCATATTCCGATCATGCTCCAGTGACGGACTTAAGGACAGCACGTTGTCCTTGTAATGGGGATCTAGCAGGGTGTCCACCCAGTAATCAGCACAAGTTACAATGTGGGCAACTCGGCTGTCGTTGCGCAGGCACTGCAGCATGTAGTTGCTCATGTGTGCCAGGCTGCCCAGAGGCAAAGACAAGCTGTCCTCTGTGGGAGGTGTATCATCTGTGTCCTCCGTATTCCCCCAGCCACTCTCCAGTGATGCCCACGAGCTGCGTTGGGTGCCACCCTGCTGTGAACACAGTTCCTCCTCCTCCTCATCATCCTCGTCCTCCTCATCCTCCAGATCTGTGTCCTGGCTTGAAAATGTTTTACCTGGCTTATGCTGGTGCAGGAACCCACCCTTTTCCTCCTCCTCTTCCTCTTCCTCCTGTGCCACATTCTCTTCCATCATCGCCCGAAGTGTTTTTTTAAGGAGACATAGAAATGGGATAGTAACGCTGAGAACAGCGCCATCAGTACTGGCCATGTTGGTGGAGTACTCGAAACACCACAATATGGTACAAAGGTCTCGCATGGAGGCCCACTCGTTGGTGGTCAAGTGGTGCTGTTCCGCAGAGCAACTGACCCATGCGTGTTGCAGGTGAAACTCCACTATTGCCTGCTGCTGCTTGCACAGTCTTTCCAGCATGTGCAAGGTGGAGTTACACCTTGTGGGCACATCGCATAGGAGGCAATGAGCAGGAAAGCCGAAGTCCCGCTGCAGCGCAGACAGGCGAGCAGCAGCAGGGTGAGAACGCCGAAAGCGCGCACAGACAGCCCGCACTTTCTGCAGCAGCTCTGACATATCCGGGTAGTTTTTTAGAAATTTCTGCACCACCAAATTCAGCACATGCGCCAGGCAAGGGATGTGCGTCAATCCGGCAAGGCCCAGAGCTGCTATGAGATTTCGCCCATTATCGTACACCACCAGACCGGGCTTGAGGCTCAGTGGCAACAACCACTCATCGGTCTGTTGTTCAATGCCCATCCACAGCTCCTGCGCAGTGTGGGGTTTATCCCCCAAACATATCAGTTTTAAACCAGCCTGCTGTCGTTTCCCCTTGGATGTTGTCACATACCTGGTGGATGAGTCTGACTTATGCAGTGGGCAACCTCCCTTACGACCCTGACTCGGGAACCCCTGGTAGAGCAGACAGGAGGCTCGGGAGTGCAGGATGGCACGAGGGTCGGACTGGGTCACTGGTGTAGACAGAAGTCCGTTGGTGCACTCGTGCACGGAGAGAGGGGTCGTACAGGCTGGGTCGTTAACTGGCGGACTGTGAGGTACAAAGGGGTCAGGCAGAAGAAGGGTCAAATCCGAGCAAAGTTCGTTAACAGGCTGGCGGTGCGGTACAAGGGAGAAAGCAGAAGGATGGTCGGTTCGAGCTGGGTCGTTAACAGGCAGACAGGCAGAAGTGCAGGAGGATCAGGCAAGAGAGTAGTCGTAGGTAATCCAGAGGTCGGTGCAGGCAGGAAATCAGCAGGGTCAGGTTAGCCGGGTCGCAGGAACAGGAAATCAGGATACAGGTTGCTCAGACACAAACACTATACGCTGTAGATCAGACAGCAACTTGCTACAGGAATCAGGAAGTTTAAATAGAGCTGCTCATCCCGGAATTAGAGGAAACCACAACCCTTAGCACAGTCTTCTAACATTTCCCCCCCAAGGGGCAGCCTCCGGATGCAAAACCGGGCCTTCAGTTGAGGGTGACTCCTCCAAAAGGACCTGATACGTTCCTTGGCATGAATGTGTTTTTCGGGTACCCAAGAGTTTTCTTCAGGTCCGTACCCCTTCCACTTGATCAAAAACTGCGTTACACCCCCTCTTACTCTGCAGTCGATGATTGCCTTAATCTCAAATTCCTCCTCACCATCAATTAAAATGGGCCCAGGAGGGGCTGATCTCCTTTCCGGGAACTGGTCCTGGACAATTGGTTTAGACAGGGATACATGAAACACAGGATGTACCTTGAGAGACGGATGGAGGCTTAACTCGTAAGCCACCTTGTTAATTCTCCTCTTGATCGGAAAAGGGCCAATGAACTTAGGTCCCAACTTTTTGGAGGGACAGGCCAGTTTCAGGTTCTTAGTGGCCAGCCAGACTTGGTTGCCTGGTTGCAGATCCAGCTCCCCTCGTCTCCTCCTGTCAAATGTCCGCTTACTAGATTCCTGGGATCGAACTAATGTCTCCCGCAGGAGTTTGCTGTTCTCCACCAAGAAGTTGGCCATGTCTTGGGCAGCTGGTACTGTACTTTCAGGTACCTGATCTGGCAGGAAGGAGGGATGGTAACCGAGATTAGCCCAGAACGGTGACTGGTTGGTGGCTGAATGGACCGCATTGTTATAGGCGAACTCGGCTGCTGGGAGCAGAGAAACCCAGTCGTCTTGGGAAAATGAGGAATAGCACCTGAGATACTGCCCCAGCGTTTGGTTTGTTCTTTCTGTCTGGCCATTAGTCTGAGGATGATAGGCGGAGGAGAGTGCCAGTTCAATTCCTAACAAGGAACAGAGGGCTTTCCATACCCGAGAAGTGAACTGCACTCCCCGATCCGATACAATGTTGGCCGGAACTCCGTGAAGGCGGACAACCTCTCTGATGAAAGCTTCAGCCGTTTGGATGGCCGTGGGTGTGCTTTTCATAGGCACAAAATGAGCCATCTTTGTGAGGCAATCCACTATCACAAAGATGGTGGTGAATCCGGCAGATTGGGGCAGCTCCACGATAAAGTCCATGGACACATGCGACCAGGGGCGCTCCGGGACAGGTAGAGGATTTAGCAGACCCCAAGTCTTGGTCCTTTCGACCTTATTACGGGCACAGGTAGGACAGGCCTTAACGTATTCTCGACAGTCCTTGTCAACCTGAGGCCACCAGAATGAACGTGCCACAAGCCCTGTGGTTTTGTGACCACCAAAATGTCCTGCCAATTTATGGTCGTGGCACGTTTCCAGGACTGCGAGACGCATTTCTTCAGGTACGAAAATCCTTGAACCCAGCCACCATAACCCGTCACGCTGGGTCAGATTGGGATTCTGAGGGATGGCCGATCCGGTAAGGGATTTGGGAGAGGAGGCTTTCTTGGGTCAATAAGAAGCTCCGGGATGGGAGGATGGTATCCGGTAAGATAGGTTCCCCTGTTTTGTGGAACATCCTAGAGAGGGCGTCCGGCTTTACATTCTTCGACCCAGGCCTGAATGTGATGTGTAGTTGGAAACGATAGAAGAAGAGGGCCCAGCGGGCCTGGTGGGGCTTTAATCTTTTGGCTGTACGTAAGTATTCTAGGTTCTTATGATCCGTGAATACAAGAACTGGATATGCGGCCCCTTCTAGTAGATACCGCCATTCCTGCAGGGCGGATTTGATGGCAAGCAATTCTCTGTCCCCCACATCGTAATTCTTCTCCGGGGAAGTTAACTTCTGAGAAAAGAAGGCAATGGGATGAAGAGCAGCTTTAGGCCTCTTTCTCTGTGAAAGTACCGCTCCCACCGCCGTTTCTGAAGCATCCACCTCCAGAATGTACGGAAGGGTTGGGTCTGGATGTTTGAGAACTGGTGCTGTGGTAAAACGTTTCTTGAGTTGCTGAAAAGCTGCTTGCACTTCAGCGGTCCACAGGAAGCGCGTGTGCTGCTTAGTAAGCTGAGTAATGGGGGCTATGACAGCTGAGAACCCCCTAATGAATTTTCTGTAAAAGTTGGCAAAGCCAACAAAGCGTTGCACCGCCTTCCTGTCGGTGGGTGCCGGCCACTCCACAACAGCAGAGACTTTCTGGGGGTCCATGGTTATGCCGGAAGTAGACAGGATAAAGCCCAAGAATGAGATACTTGATCGTTCAAAAGCGCACTTCTCTGCCTTGCCATACAGTCCATGCTGGCGCAGCCGGCTCAGTACGCTCTTGACATGACTGCGGTGCTCCTCCAGGGAAGAAGAAAATATTAAAATGTCATCCAAGTAGACCACTACGAATATGTCAAGGAAATCCCGGAAGATGTCGTTGACCAAGTGTTGAAAAGTGGCCGGGGCATTGCATAGACCAAACGGCATGACCAAATATTCGTAGTGGCCAAAGCGGGTTTTGAAGGCCGTCTTCCACTCGTCCCCCTCCCTGATACGGACTAGGTTATAGGCCCCTCGGAGGTCCAATTTTGAGAAAACCTTAGCAGAACCAAGTCTCTGAAACAGTTCTGGGACCAGGGGTAATGGGTAACGGTTCTTAACCGTGATCTTATTAAGGTCCCGGTAATCAATGCAAGGCCTTAGGGACTTGTCCTTTTTCTCTACAAAAAAGATCCCGGCCCCGGCAGGAGAAGTAGAGGGCCGTATGAATCCCTTTTGCAGGTTGTCCTCTAGGTAGGCCTTGAGGGCTGCGAGCTCCACCTAAGAGAGTGGGTATATTCTGCCGAAAGGGACCTCTGCCCTTGGAAGCAGTTCTATTGGGCAGTCATATGCCCGGTGTGGTGGCAGCACGTCCGCCCCCTTCCTGCTAAATACGTCCAGAAACTCATGGTATTCCGGGGGCACCGCCAGGCGGGTCTCAGTGTCCGGGTTCGGGTCCAGGCAGGGCATAACAAGGGCCAGATCCATAGGCTGTGGGAAGCAGCGGTGATGGCAATAGGTGGACGTGAACTGCACATTGCCAGTGACCCAGTTGATTTGTGGGCAGTGGGCCCGAAGCCAAGGGATCCCAAGGATAACAGGGAAGAGCGGGGATGCTATGGCGTCTAAGCGCAGTAGCTCCGAGTGGCCATCCGAAGTGGGGGTGAAAATGGGGACAGTCTCATGAGTTACTATGCCTGAGCTAATGGCGGACCCGTCGGCCAGGTGGATCATCATGCGGTGAGTTTTAGGCTGGAGGGGAACCTGGTGCTGAGCTGCGAAAGCCAGATCCATAAAACAACTGCTAGCCCCCGAGTCTATGATTGCCCGAACAGGGACCTCTCCAGCAGGCAATTGCAGGGTGATGGAGAGCGTCAGATGGGTCGTCGGACTCGACAGAGACTGGACTCCCATTTTGGTGGGATCAGGACTCCTAGACCGTTTGGTTGGGCAGGTTTGCACCCTGTGCCCAGCAGTCCCACAATACAGGCACAGCTCATAAGCCATGCATCTCTGTCTTTCCTCTGTGGAGAGGCTATGGCATTGAGGGGTCACCCATCCTTCAGAGCGGCGTTCCCGCAGACGGCGATCAATCTGGATGACCAGGTCAATCAGCGCGTCCAGGGTCGGGGGAACACCCACACGGGCTAGTTCATCTCTAAGGGGGTCGGACAAGCCCAAGCGAAACTGAAAGCAGAGGGCTGCAGAGTTCCAGGCGGTGTCAGCGCTCCAGCGCCGGAATTCGACTACGTACTCCTCCACAGGGCGGTGGCCCTGTCGGAGTGAGTGGAGGGCGGCCTCGGCTGTTGACGCCTGGTGCGGGTCCTCGTATAGACGTGCCATGGCCCGGAAGAGGCGTGCTAGGCTGGTGACCTCCGGGGTCTTCTGTTCCAGTAGCCGGTGAGCCCAGGCCTGGGGCTCTCCCTGGAGAAGTGAGACGACCAGTCCCACTTTGATGGCTTCTTGAGAGAAGGTATGGGGCTGGAGGGCGAAGTAGATTTTGCATGCACTGCGGAACGCCCGGAATTTCCTACGGTCTCCTGAGAATCGTTCAGGCAGGGGTACCTCGGGTTCAGGAGGCAGAGTAATGAGGGTGTAACCAGGAGGCAGGTCAGATTCAGGTGCAGGTGGTGCGCTGAGCTCCCGGACTTGGCTTTCCAGCCGGACATACTCATCCTGAAGAGATTTCACGGCCTGAGTGAGGCCAGCCAAGTGTGAGCACAGTTCATTCGCTGGGGAGGGCCCCTGCGCAGACTCAGGCATGGCTGTCTGATACTGTCATGTACCTGGTGGATGAGTCTGACTTATGCAGTGGGCAACCTCCCTTACGGCCCTGACTCGGGAACCCCTGGTAGAGCAGACAGGAGGCTCGGGAGTGCAGGATGGCACGAGGGTCGGACTGGGTCACTGGTGTAGACAGAAGTCCGTTGGTGCACTCGTGCACGGAGAGAGGGGTCGTACAGGCTGAGTCGTTAACTGGCGGACTGTGAGGTACAAAGGGGTCAGGCAGAAGAAGGGTCAAATCCGAGCAAAGTTCGTTAACAGGCTGGCGGTGCGGTACAAGGGAGCAAGCAGAAGGATGGTCGGTTCGAGCTGGGTCGTTAACAGGCAGACAGGCAGAAGTGCAGGAGGATCAGGCAGGAGAGTAGTCGTAGGTAATCCAGAGGTCGGTGCAGGCAGGAAATCAGCAGGGTCAGGTTAGCCGGGTCGCAGGAACAGGAAATCAGGATACAGGTTGCTCAGACACACACACTATACGCTGTAGATCAGACAGCAACTTGCTACAGGAAGCAGGAAGTTTAAATAGAGCTGCTCATCCCGGAGAGGAAACCACAAGCAACTGCAATTAACCCTTAGCACAGTCTTCTAACAGATGTGCTGAAGTTGGTGGTGAAGGTGTTACGCTGAGCGGATGAGGAGGTGGTAGAGGAGGAGGAAGCGGAGTAGGAGGAGGAGGCAACAGGAGGCAAAGAAATGCCCTGCAATCCTCGGTAGCAGAAGGACATGTGCCAAACTGTTATCCGCCTGAGGCCCACGCGCCACTACAGGTTTTTAAAACTGTCCGTGTCCAACAGACGGAATGACAGCATTTCAAAGGCCAGGAATTTTGAAATGCTGGCATTCAGGGCCAGGGATCACGAGTGGGTAGGGGGGTACTTCCTCTTTCTCTCCAGTGTTTGGCAGATGGACAGCTGTAAGCTTCCATGAGACCGTGTGGAAATGCTTGGGGACGGTGGCGGACATGGTGGCGTTGCTGTCACATCGTCTGTTTGCTGGGTGGCAGGTGACACTCGCACTGTAGAGGTGGAGGAAGAGGCCGAGGCAGCAGCAGAAGAGGAAGCAGGAGGAGGCCGAGACCTTTCTTGGATTTTGAGGTGCTTATTCCACTGCAGCTCATGCTTTGCATGTAGATGCCTGGTCATGCAGGTTGTGCTCAGGTTTAGAACATTTAAGCCTCGCATTAGGCTCTGATTGCACAGCGTGCAAACCACTCGTGTCTTGTGGTCAGCACATTGTCTGAAGAATTGCCACACCAGGGAACTCCTTTGAGCTGCCTTTGGTGTGCTAGGTCGGTGGGTGCGGTGGGTAGTAGCAGGCGTACTGTTTATGGGGACGGTCACTCCGCTTTTGCAACCTGCTCCTTCTTTTGCTGTGCTGGTGCCTCTGTGCGACCACCACCTCTTCCTCCAAACTGCACACGTCACTCGCATGACCTTCATTCCATGTGGGGTCTAGGACCTCATCATCCACCACATCATCTTCCACCCACTCTTCACCACTGCCCTCCTTGTCAGTCTGCACACTGTACAAAGCAGCAGCAGTTGGCACCTGTGTTTCGTCATCATCATCAGAGACATGCTGCGGTGGTGTTTCCATGTCCTCATCCTGAAACAGAAGTGGTTGGGCATCGGTGCACTCAATGTCTTGCACTTCTTGGTCAGGGCTATGTGGATGACCCACGGAAAGAACACCAGCAGAGTCATCAAAAAGCATAAGAGACTATTGCATGACTTGGGGCTCAGACTGCTTGACTGATTTACAAGGGGCTGAGGTGAAAGACAGATGGCCATGGCGTTCAGGTGCCAACTCTGAGCTTTCATCAAGGGACCCGGTGGGAGACAATGTGAAGGAACTGGAGGCATTGTCAGCCACCCAATCTACTAGCGCCTGTACTTGTTCTGGCCTCACCATTCGTTGAGCGGCATTCGGGCCTACCATATAACGTTGAAGGTTCTGTCGGCTACTCGCACCTAAAGAAGGTGTTTCACTTGTGCGTGTAGCTGGCACAAATCGACCACGTTCTCTCCTTGCAACAGGAATATCACCAACACCACCAACATCAGCAGCCCCAGCAGCACCACAATCACGTCCCTTATTTGAAGCTCTCCTCATTCTGGATGCAAATGTACTATGTAGCACAAATTTATATTATTTTTTAAACCAGCAATGTAGATGCATTTTTTCATTTTGTGCAAGAAATGCACAGCAAGGTGCAAATGTACTATGGAGCACTATATATATATTTTTTTTAAACCAGCACTGTCGACGCACTTTTTAATTTTGTTGAAGATCTGCACAGCAAGGTGCAAATGTACTATGTAGCACTATTTATTATTCTTTTTTTAAAACCAGCAATATTTAAACACGATGTATCATGTAAACGTAGGTCTTACTCCTCTCGAAGTTTATTCCCTGCACTAACACCACGACGACCCCGACGACTACAACCACCACAACCACTATAAGGACAACGTTCCTCTCTTGCACCAGCTAAACACGGTCG
>BLSH010557747.1:44058-54617 GCA_018402905.1 Glandirana rugosa | reverse complement strand
GGAACTACCGATTTAAGCACTCCTCACCCCCTTACATGCCACATTTGGCATGTAATTTTTTTGGGGGGGGGGGTGTGTCCCCAGGTTTCAGAGGGACTTCCTGTCCCTCTTCCACCTTCCGCCTCTGGGCCGCCTAGGCGACTCCTCCTCTCCTCCTAGGCGGCTCCTCCCTCCTGGCAATCTTCTGGGACACGTCACAGGTCCCAGAAGATTGCCTGGCCACTGGCAACGCGCAGCGCGACTCGCGCATGCGCAGTGCGTGCCCGGCCGTGAAGCCACGGCCGGCGCCCACACCTGAAATGCCGGCGCCGCAGGGAGGAGGGGGAGACGAGCGAGGCTTCGGGCGCAGCCGTCGCTGGACCGGGAGACAGGTAAGTTACTGTTTATTAAAAGTCAGCAGCTACACTTTTTATAGCTGCTGACTTTTAATAAACCAAAAATCTAGTGGAACTCCGCTTTAATGCTAATTACTCTTTCAAGCTTCCACTATAAATTGAGTGTTGGTAAATAGTTACCTATTTTGCAAGTATGTTATAGTGATTAAACTGCAAGATGTTTGGTACTAGGATATAACATCATCTTAGTAAAATGAATCATTGAAAGTGGATATAAGCCCTGTAAATGTTTTTTTTTTCTATGATGTCCTTATTTGGATATACTCCTATTTTATTCTTCTTTGTTTTTCTTTTTCTTTTCTGTCATTATTTGTCTTTGACGTTTGTAAGTTGAAAAAAATCTCCAAACAAATTGGGTAAAAAATGCTTGTTTAGGCCCCATCCCATTGTTAACATAATTTGGCCACATCCACTGTTCACTGAGCCCCATTACTTCTTTCTTTGGAGTGCCCAAAGGTGTCCTAGGTCTTTTACAGTCATAGTTACACTCCAGGCTCAAACAAAACCATCTCCGCTCTTTCCTGTAGTGCACTAAGCACACCTCATAATTTTTTATCAAGAAAAGGGGCACAACTTATGACCTTGCACACAGGCCCACTGATTTCTTAAAGTGCCCCTGATATGACCCGAGATGGGAAGAAGGAGAAGCAGCATTCATTTTCAGAAGTCCTCATGCTGAAACTGAGATGTGAACACGTGGGGGGGGCACAGTTTGCCATCTACACCCTGGGCACGGGATGATCTTGTCCCGTCACTGACCACAACTGCTGCAGTTCTATCTGAACTTGGTTCAGACCAAACTCTCAGCTCATTCCTACTCAATTTCCATGGCATCTCTGGAGGGGGTCTTTGAGATAATGGTGGGAGATCGATAAGCAACAATTGAACCCTTGGTAGCAGAGATGTTTGTGGCTCTCAAACATAGAAAGGCTCTTTGGAAACCTTCTTATAACTCTATCTGTGGGTCTCTGTGGTTTCAAGAATATAGAGTGTCGGGTCTTGGGTTTCTCCTTTCTGCATATTCTAAACACCTTGCACAGGCAGTTGTGGGAATACTCTAAGGATGTTTTTCCCGAGGTGTTTACAAATTTACTTCCTGATGTGAGCCTTTACTCTAGTCACTTATCCAATAGTGGCCATACTGCTTCTGAGTGGTGGTGAGTTTTGTGGTGGTCAGTTTTAGGAGTGGAAATATATGCTCTCCCACTGACTCCTGGTTCTTGCTGACCACTGAGTTATTTATTCTTGCCAAGTAGTACATTGACATTTTCTGAGCTCTATGTAACCTATATAAATATTCTAAATACTACATTTGCGGCCAGCGGTGCATTTCTTGCACAAAAATAAAAAGTGTGTCTACATTACTGGTCTAAAAAAAAAAAATATTTTAAATACTACATTTGCGGCCAGCGGTGCATTTCTTTCACAAAAATAAAAAGTGCATCTACATTGCAGGGTTAAAAAAAAATATATTCTAAATACTACATTTGCGGCCAGCGGTGCATTTCTTGCACAAAAATAAAAAGTGTGTCTACATTGCTGGTTTAAAAAATAAGAATAATAAATAGTGCTACATAGTACATTTGCAACGTGCTGTGCATTTCTTGCACAAAATTAAAAAGTGCGTCCACATTGCTGGTTTAAAAAAAAAAAATTGTGCTACATACACCACCACGGTCACCGCCTCCTCAACCTCCTACTCCACATCCACCTCCTCTCCATTTTTTTTTTTATGTGATTTTAAATTATTTCCCTATCCACATTTGTTTGCTGTCCTACTCTTACCCCCATTTTGCTTCCTTTTGCAGCCCTCTAGCCCTTTCCAGGACTTTTTTAGAGCCATTTTAGTGCCCAAAAGTTCGGGTCACCATTGACTTCAATGGGGTTTGGGGTCAAGTTCGGGGCCGAACTCGAACTTTTTCGTGAAATTTGGCAGAACCCGCCGAACATCCAGGTGTCCGCTCAACTCTAATTCTAACAATCACCATGCCTTGTCAAACCACTTTTAGGGTCCTGGAGACAAACAGATTCACTTCTGAGGGCAAGAGTTTCACAAGGACATAGAAGCCTTGGTAAAAGCCAACAATCATTGGAAATATGAGCTCTTGATTAGATGGTACCATAACCTCTGTCCCAAAGGGAACCCTGATGATGCCAGCTCTTTCATAGATGTTTACAGAGAATGCATCAAGACCCTCTAGTGCAGTGGTTCTCAACTCCTGTCCTCAGGACCCACCAACAGGCCAGTTTTTAAGTATTACCTTGGGGAGATGCAGACTAGAATACTGCAATCACTGAGCAGCAAAGGATATCACCTGTGATGCATTTCAGTTATCCTGCAAACCTGGCCTGTTAGTGGGTCCCGAGGACAGGAGTTGAGAACCACTGCTCTAGTGCTTCCAGAATGTGAAGCAGTTGATTTATTTCCTCAGGTGGGCCCAGCTGTATATAGCACTTCTCAGTGCCTGTATGATATTCATTAAATTATTTAAATATTATCTAGATACATCATCAAATAAAATAACCCATTGCACACTGCTACACACGCTTTTATTTCTAGAAAACTGTTCAAGCTGAACAGTTGCTATATCACTCCATCTAAAAGCTGACAGCTGGCTTGTGACATTCATATGAAATCCCAAGCTGCTGTAGCAGTGTGTGAAAAAACCCTGCTGCCAACATATGATTTCTCTATCCTCACTGGACAGAGAAGCAAAAGGACAAGAGGAACTCTTTGTGACTGGTGGAAAAGAGGTTTAACCTTCACATACAAAATTCTTCACATTTCAATAGCTGTGAAAATGTGCAATAGACTCTCTTAGCAACTAGTTCTAGCCAGCTCAGATGATTGTTTTTTTTTTTAACAAAAAGCTACATGCATTCCTGAATGCACAGAATAAAACTGGATGGTAAACATTTGGGGACTCTTGGGATTTCCATTTTCTAAGTATTACTCCTCGGGCTGCTAGGAGGATATGGGTTGCTACAGGTCTTATGTGATGTGGATATGCTAGACTAGGATTAGGGGATATCAGTATCCCTGTAATGGAAGAGAGCATACAGAAAGTTTGTTTCCACAAGCTTGTTAAGCTGGAACAGTTCCACAGAATGTGCAGTAAGTTGCCAGTTTGTCCACATTGGCACCAGCATTTAGGGGAAGATTGGGGGAAAAATGTAGCCAGTCAAAATGGGGTATAATACCACCTGTGCGTGATTTTGAGCATCATCCCCCAGTGATTGGCGTAGTATGAGAAGCGATGTATTGTCCTGAAAGCCATTGTTTGGGGGAATAGGAGGAGCCATTTTCATCTTCCCATTTTTGCATGGTACAGGATTTGGAAAGATAGTTTTGTCTTGCAGGAGATTGTAAAAGAGGAAAACACCCGTGACAGTGGGTTTTTGTGATGTATAGAGTTCCCATGTGCTATAGTGTATGCATAGTTTGGGAATGGAGTGTTTGGAGAGAAAATGCTGGATACAAGTGTAGGTGAAGTGTAAGGATGTAGGAAGATTCAATTCCTGCTATAGCATGGTCCACGACTGGGTACCAGAGTTGCTTAAAAAATAATGTACTCCATTTAAACTGCAAATGCAAAGTGGAAGTGTGTGGAGCATTGGTATCATGGCATCTAAAACTTGAAGGGGAAGTATGGGGAGTTCAGATTGTGGGCAATGAGAAGAGTGGCAGAGCAATGTTCTCCATGCAAGGAGCGAGACTCTGATGGGGGAGGTAGGGCAAGCACATCCCAAGGTCACCAGATGTCTCTAATGAGTAGCAGGTAAAGGTCTCGGGCAGATGAGAGTTATGTTTTAATATCCATCCAGAGTGGATAATTTTTGTTTCTGAACCAGTGTTTGAGTTGGTCCATACGCACCGCCCAGTAATAGTCTTGTATGTCTACTAGTCCCATGCCTCCTACCAACTTGTGTTTAATTGGGATTGTGTGCATCTGGCTTTTTTGCTCTTCCATATGAAGTATTTTAGTAATTGTGTTAGGGTTTTGAAGTAGGATAGCAGAATTGGGACTGGCAGTGCTGTGAAAAAATAAAGTATCTGGGGGAGGATTATCATTTTGAAGGCTGCTAATCTGCCAGAGCATGTGAGGTCTTGTTGTACAAGTTGATCTTTAAGTTTGGAAATGAGTGGGGTGAAGTTGGCGTGGACCAGGGAGGCTGACGAGGCTGTTAGCGTAATTCCTAAGTAAGGGATGCCTTTTGTGCTCCATGTGAATGGTAGTTGGGTTTGGAGGGTCTGACATTATGTCAATGAAATTCCTAGGTCTAGGATATGGGATTTGGTGAAGTTGACCTTGCAGTAAGATATACTCTTAAAGTGTTCAAGAACCTGGTGTGCTTGAGGAAGTGAGTTTGAGGGGTTTGTTAGTAGAAGGATAACATCTTCCGCAAATAGGTTTATAATATGTGTTCTATCTCTTAACCGGAACCCTGAAATGTCGGGATGCGTACAAATCTTCTCTGCAAGTGGTTCTATAACTAGATTGAAGATGTTGGGGGATAGGGGGAATCCTTGTCAGGTGCCATTAGTATTCTGGAATGGTTTAGACAGGAGGCCTGAGTTGTAGACCTGGGCTGAGGGACTGGAGTATAATGCTAGTATTGCGGATAGCATAGGGCCACTAAAACCAAATTTGTTCAACACATTCAATATGTACTGCCAATGAACCCTGTCAAACGCATTCTCTGCATCTATGGAAGAAGGCATTTGTGAAGTCTCAGCACAGTGTGGGATATTCAGAATACTTCTAGTCGCGTCAGAGGATTGCCTTCCCTCTATAAAGCCCATCTGGTTGCTTTAAATGAGGGTTGGGATAATGTTGGCTAGACGTCTCACTAGGATTTTAGCGTAGATCTTAACATCTGTATTCAGAAGTGAGATTGGTCTAAAGTTGGCTGGGATTGTGGGTTCTTTCCCCAGTCTTGGTATGGTGACAACGTAGGCTCTCAGCATCTCCTAGGGGAATGAGGAAGTGGAGGCCGCTTTGGTGCATACTGTAGTTAAGTGGGTGGAAAATAAAGAGCTAAAGCTGTTGTAGTATTCGTTGGGAAGACCATCTGGCCCAGGCAACTTTCCATTAGGTAAGTATGTTATAACCTTCTTGATCTCACCAGCTGTAAATGGAGAATTTAGGGAGCTGAGCTGGGCTTCTGAGAGGTGGGAGAGGTTAAGATTTTCCAAAAATGTAGAAATAGATTCGGTGGTAGGTTGGGGAGTTTGCTGATCATTTTTGAGATTATATTGTTCACTGTAATGGTTGGCAAACTGATTAGCTATTTCTTGGGGGTTTATAACTTTGCTCTTATGAATGGGGTGAATTATTTTAGCTATTCTGGTCTTAGTTTGCATGCCTTTGGGTTTGTTAGCTAGAAATTTTCCTGTCTGGTTTGCATTGGAGTAATATGCAAGTTTTAGCTCTCATAGATGTCTATCATACTGTTGGACTAGTAATGTCCTCAGTTCCTCCCTAAGTTTGAAGAGAGTCTTCAGTCGTGAGTGTGGGTGTGAACTTATTGATAATATTGAAGTTGTGTATTTCTGTTATAAGGGCATTGAGTCTCAGGTTAAAGTTTTGTTTATGCCTGGCTCTTTGTTGAATGAGTATCCCTCTGATAAATGCCTTATGGGCATTCCAGAGAATGTAGGGATCTTCAACAGATTCAGTATTGTGGTGGAAGAAGCCTTGGAGATGCTGGGAGAATACTTTTGAGCTATTGGGTAGAGTTGAGCGAACCTGAACTGTAAAGTTCGGGTCCGTACCGAACTTTGGGGTGTCCATGACCCTAACCCGAACCCAGACACTTGAAAAAAAGTTTGGGTTTGGGTATTTGATCACGCATGTTGAATAGCTGCAGGGCAGCCAATCAACAAGCGTTTCACTTGTTTGCCCTTAGAAGCCATCACAGCCATGCCTACTAATGGCATGGCTGTGATTGGTCAGTGCATCATGTGACCCAGCCTCTGTATAAGCTGGAGTCACGTAGTACTGCATGTCACATGCTCTCAGGCTAGTCTAGGGAGAGGATGCTGCCAGCGCTGTGAGGGACAGATTGCAGATACTAATAACATTCCATCCTGCATTACAGAACGATCTGATTCTGGACTAAGTAGAGATTACTACTACTGCTTTGGGGGACAGATTGCAGATCTCATCCTGCATTACAGAACGATCTGATTCTGGACTAGGTAGAGTCTACTGCTATGAGGGACAGATTATTGTTCTAAAATCATCTCCTAGTTCTATAGGTTTAGGTTCCTGCTGTTGCTGTAAGGGACAGATTATTGTTCTAAAATCATTGCCTACTCCTATAGGGTCAGGTTCCTTCTGTTGCTGTAAGGGACATATTATTGTTCTAAAATCATCACCTACACTGCCACGGTCATGGCCTAGTCAACCTCTAGGCTCCTACTCCACATCCACCCCCCCTTCCCATTTTTATTTTTTTTTATTTGATTTTAAGTTATTTTCCCTATCCCCATTTTTTTGTAGGGCACTTGTCCTACTCTTACCCCCATTTTTCTTCCTTTTGCAACCCTCTAGCACTTGCCAGGACTTTTTTACAGCCATTTTTGTGCCGAAAAGTTCGGGTCCCCATTGACTTCAATGGGGTTTGGGGTCCGGGGTAAAGTTTGGGTCAAGTTCGGTACTGAACCCAAACTTTTTCGCAACTTTTTCGCAAAGTTCGGCTGGACCCGCTGAAACCGAACATCCAGGTGTCCGCTCAACCCTACTATTGGGTTCTTGTAAGATTATGACATTGCAACACCAGATGGGATCGGAAGGGGAGACAGCCCGCTCTTCAAATACTATAGCAGCATGGTCTGACCAAGTAATGTCATAGATAAGAGATCAGGACACTTTTTGTAATAGCCATTTGTCAGAGATAAATATATCTATGCGAGAGTGCGTATGGTGTCTGGGAGAGAGATAAGTGTAATCCCTCTCGCTGTCATGTTGATATCTCCAGATATCATACAGCTCTTCTGAGTGAAGCAGATGGTGTAACGCGGGAGTGCGAGTTGAACCCCTCAAAGTAGAATCTAAGTGTGGGTCTACCGTGAGTTTAAAGTCCCCGCATATTAAAATGGTTGTCAACCTGTGGCAACCCATTTAACCTACAGGTAAGCCTATAATAAGGCTTACCTGTAAGTCCCCTGCATATCTCCCAAACCTGCACAATTCAGAAGATATGCAGTGTTCTGCATGTGCCGATGTCATTTCGGCACATGCACAGTGAAGAGACGGCCTCCGTGCTGTTTCTCCACTGACACTGTGCCATGACTGGCAGCTCCCACACACGCGCGGGAGTGACATCACGTGACTCTGGCTAGTCACAGCGCCGGAGTCGCGGCCCCAGAAGGAAGAGAGGCAGAAGATGGATGCGGCCAGCGCAGGGGACAGCGCTGGACTCGTTCGCAGGTAAATGCCACATAATGGGTTACTATTAGAGTTGAGCGAACCCGAAGTGTAAAGTTAGGGTACGTACCGGACTTTAGGGTGTCCGTGTCCCAAACTCCAACCCGGACATTTGAGAAAAAGTCTGGGTTTGGGTATTTTTTCACGCCTGTTGAATAGCTGCAGGGCAGCCAATCAACAAGCATTTCACTTGTTTGCCCTTAGAAGCCATCACAGCCATGCCTACTAATGGCATGGCTGTGATTGGCCAGTGCATCATGTGACCCAGCCTCTATATAAGCTAGAGTCACATAGCGCTGCATGTCACATCATCATACTAGTGTAGGGAGAGGATGCTACTGCTGCTGTGAAGGACAGATTAGCTTTAGAAAATCATCTCACACTAGTGTAGGGAGAAGATGCTGCTGCTGCTGTGAAGGACAGATTAGCTTTAGAAAACCTGTTAAAAACAGCGATTTATTGGTGGGTGGGTGCTAGAGGAGATTTTTGTTTGCTAGAGTACATTTTGTTTGCTAAGCAAAGTGCCTCATACAAAACCTAATCAGTTTTTCTGTTTGTTAGGTGGGCGTTTGCAGCCATTTTTGCAAGTGTAGTGCACTTGCAACTGCTTGTGTGTCAGGGACACTACTTTAATCATGTTTTGTTAGTTCAGTTGGCAACATTTTGGCATATTTAAATACTGCTTTTACATTGCAGTTAGACAAATTATTTTTTTTTTGTACAAAATATTACATTTGCAGCCAGTGGGGCATTTCTTGCACAAAATTAAAAAGTGCATCTATATTGCTGCTTTAAAAAAAAATATATATTCAAAATACTACATTTGCGGCCAGCGGTGCATTTCTTGCACAAAAATAAAAAGTGCATCTACATTGCTGGTTTAAAAAAAAAAATCTAAATTTTACATTTGTGGCCAGCAGTGCATGTCTTGCACAAAAATAAAAGTGCGTCTACATTGCTGGTTTACAAAAAAAATATTCAAAATACTACATTTGCGGCCAGCGGTGCATTTCTTGCACAAAAATAAAAAGTGTGTCTACATTGCTGGTTGGCTACCTCCTCCTCCACTGCCACTTCCACCTACACCACTTTCTCAACCTCCTACTCCACATCCACCTCCTCCTCCATTTTTCATTTTTTATGTGATTTTAAGTTATTTCCCTATCCACGTTTGTTTGCAGGGCACTTGTTCTACTCTTACCCCATTTTGCTTCATTTTTCAGCCCTCTAGCCCTTTCCAGGAGCCATTTTAGTGCCCAAAAGTTCAGGTCACCATTGACTTCAATGGGGTTCGGGGTTTGGGGTCAAGTTCGGGTCCAAACTCAAACTTTTTTGCGAAGTTCGGCTGAACCCGCCGAGCCCGAACATCCAGGTGTCCGCTCAACTCTAGTTACTATGCCATGCCTATTAACTAGAGTTGAGCGAACCCGGACTGTAAAGTTCGGGTCCGTACCGAACTTTGGGGTGTCCGGGACCCGAACCCGGACTTTTCAAAAAAAGTCCGGGTTCGGGTCCGGGGTTCTGGTAATTTTAATGAAAGTTCTGAAAATTGCTGTAAAAAAGTCCAGGAAGGTCCTAGAGGTCTGCAAAAGGAAGGAAAATGGGGGTAAGGGTGGGACAAGTGCCCTACAAAGAAATGGGGACAGGGAAATAACTTTAAATATTTTTTAAAAAATAAAAATATAAAAAAAGCAAAAATGGAGGTGAATGTGGATCATCTTCAAACTGGGTCTGAAAAGTATTAATTAACGGTAGTAGCCATATAACTGTTCTAAAATCATCTTCAAACTGTGTCAATGTGTGTGTCACTTTAAATAAAACCGGGACTAACTGAACTACTTTTCTGCAAACATCTGTAAAGTCTGTGTGTCACTTTAAATATAACCGGGACTAACTGAACTACTGTTCTGCAAACATCTGTAAAGTCTGTTTGAAACTATAGCAGAGCGAAACCATATACCTGTTCTTCTCTATGCTGTAGTTTCACACACACATTCCAGATGTTTGCAGAACAGATGTTCAGTTAGTCCCGGTTATATTGAAAGTGACACACAGACTTTACAGATGTTTGCAGAACAGATGTTCAGTTAGTCCCGGTCATATTGAAAGTGACACACAGACTATACAGATGTTTGCAGAACAGATTTTCAGTTAGTCCCTGTCATATTTAAAATGACACACAGACTTTACAGATGTTTGCAGAACAGATGTTCAGTTAGTCCCGGTTATATTGAAAGTGACACACAGACTTTACAGATGTTTGCAGAACAGATGTTCAGTTAGTCCCGCTTATATTTAACCACTTCAGCCCCGGAAGGATTTCCAGCTTTAGGACCGGAGCACTTTTTGCGATTCGGCGCTGCGTCGCTTTAACTGACAATTGCGCGGTCGTGCGACGTTGTTTTTCATTCTTTAAACCCAAAAAAACGTTTTAACAGCGAAAAGAAAACAAATATCGCCGCTAGTCTTTACTGCGTCTCCACTAGTTTATGGTGGTTTTCTTTCGAGACAAACACCCTTTTTTTCCTGCGTTTAAAGCAAACCCGCGTTGCAGCGTGCTGGCGCGTTAACAGTCAATTTCGCTGCGTCGCGGCTTAGCGTTTTTCACGAGGCCAGGATTTCGACCTTTAGGAAGGCCCCGACTTCACCAATTTATATTCGCCCTGATTGACTTGTAGACAAGACGTTTGTAGACATTTCAGACACACAGTGAAAGTTATATTGGCCCTGA
>BLSH010557747.1:12534-27396 GCA_018402905.1 Glandirana rugosa | reverse complement strand
AGTTTTCAGGCCAGTACGCTTCCCTCCCCCACTCCCACTGCTCATACTGTGAAGTAGCAATATGCAGGTCCTGACAGGGCAGTATATATCCAAGGGCTCAGAAATGTCCAACAGAGTGGGGCAAAACAATTCACTCTCCGTAAATTAAATTTAGAATAATACAACAATAAAGCGGCTTACTGCTTCCTCTCCTGCCGAGTTCCTTTTCCCCATCCACAACTTAGAGAAATAAAGCTTGGCTTCTCAGACAGCAAATATGTTCCTCCAACAAGTGGCTTATAAGCATGCTGTTGTGTACCGATGTGCGGTGTTTCAGCGGTGATTCAGCGGCTCTGCATCCGGATTTTAAGCTAGGTACACGGGCAGTTTATCAAATCATCACTGGGCTCAGCGTATGGAGCACAGAGCTCCTGCTAGTCACGTCCGTCCATGACATCAGAAGCCACGCCTCTCCTCTAGCCTCAGAAATTTAGAAGTAGCAGGAGTGTTAGGATTAGCAGGGATGTTGAAGTCACCAAGAATGATTGTTGGAATTTCAGAAGAAAGAAAGTAGGGTAGTCAGGCAGAGAAGTCGTGAAGGAAGCTTGATACTGGTCCAGGAGGCCAACAGATCACAGCAATTCTCAACGAAATTGGAGAAAATAGAGGAATACAGTGAGCTTCAAATGAGGAGAGGGACAAAGGGGGTGGATGAAGAACCTGAAAAGTGTTTTGAGGGGATAGGAGGATTCCAACACCACCTCCTTTCTGTCCACTAGGCCTGGGACAGTGAGTCCACAGGAGGGCACCATGGGAGAGGACAGCCGAAGAAGGAAAGTCAGAATTTTGAAGCCAGGTCTCCGTAATTGCAAGTAGGTTGAAGGGGTTTGTGATAAATAGGTCATGGATGGTGGTAAGCTTGTTATAAACAGAGCGGGCATTCCAAAGGGCACAGGAGAAGGGGAGGCTGGTTCTAGGCAGAAGAGGAATAGAAATTAAATTGTATGGATTGCAGCTGCTGTCAGAGGATAGGGGGTGCCGGGTATGTACGCCATAGGTTAATGATGGAGGTCCTGGATTTGGGGAAATATCTCCAGAAGTTAGGAGAAGCAGAAGGGTGAGAGAAGTGATATGGCAGTGTGACTTATGTGGGGGGATACTTCCCAGTGTCCTGAGGGTTTTATTGGTATGTGGGTTCAGAATTAACAGGAGCTGATGAGTGCAGTAATAAGGTGAAGACAGGAGTGAGGGTGATATATATAAGCTGTGGGGTGGATAAGGGGGTGAAGGAGAGAGAGTTTAAGGAGAGAGGATGCAACTGTGAGAAGAAAAAGTAAGGAGTGCATGACACAGAGTGGTGATATTGAGAAGCAGACTGGATGAGAGATGAAAAAGTTCTATGAGGAATCAGGTCACCTGTAGTCTGTTTAGTGTTTTGCAGTAGTCTGTTGTGGTTCTTTGCTTTGTGCATTCACTGAAGTGCTGAGCCGAAGTGTAATACTTAATCCAATATGAATACTTTATCGAAGATGATTGTTGCCAATGCAATCCCTGCCTGTACAGACCACGGTCTGTGAAGACCTTAGGTAAGGCCTAAATTTATACTGAGTTGGGTGGGAGTTTTGCCAATTAATCAGTCAGGATTGCATAGGAGGGACACATGGCTGACAGAACAAACTTCTTACACCAAAGGCAGGCAACAAGGCATAGCAAGAGAGCAGAAGGGCATGGTTATAAAGATAACATCAGCTCATAATTTAAGTACAGACAATAAGAAAGCAAAATAAACATCACAGTGATATGGGCAGTGGCAACGAGTTTGAAAGCAGCATAGATTAGCATTTAAGCATATTGCAAACAATGAATCAGTTGCAGTTAAAGGTGGAAACTTGAAGGCAGCATAGATTACCATTTAAGCATATTGCAAACAATAAATCAGTTGCAGTTAAAGGGGAAACTTGAAGGCAGCATAGATTACCATTTAAGCATATTGCCAACAATGAATCAGTTGCAGTTAAAGGTGGAAACTTGAAGGCAGCATAGATTACCATTAAAGCATATTGCAAACAATGAATCAATTGCAGTTAAAGGTGGAAGCTTGAAGGCAGCATATATTACCATTTAAGCATAATATGCATTTTCAGACTATGTTATAACTGAGGATGTCAGTGAAAAGTTGCACTGCTCCGTAATACAATATACTGTATATCTTTAAGACATCCTCCAAGCAGACAATATAAAGTATTTTTGTACTTTTAATGTTATCTTTGAAACCACATGATAAAGAATCCTCTCCCCAATGTACAATATTTTAAAAAGAGTTTTGCATTGGAACATGTCTCCCATGACATTACCCAGCTTGCTATGCATTTTTTTATTATAGTATGCCCATTGGTTAAAAAAATGGTGACAAATTTTTGTTAGGATTTGCCCCTATAAACTTCAACAGGATTCAACACAAATATAAATTAGAATACAGACAATGGCTATAGGGTAAAAATAAGCAAATTGTTAATCCATTTAGAAATTTGATTTTGACAGGGTGGGTGGGTCTTCTGATAGCCAACATACAGGAATACCTCTCCTTGCAGCTAACAAAATGTAAGAGAGTAATTGTTTAGTCGTTTTTTTAAGACCAGGAAAAGGGAGGCCTAATACTGTAGTTAATGTAACAGATCTAATGATAAGGAAGCACTAAACAAAACTTGAAGGATAGACATCACATTGGCCCTGAAGGTTTGTATCTGTGGGCATTGCCAAAAAATGTGAAAATGTGAACCAATAGAGGTGCCACAGTGCCAGTAAAGTGAAAACATAGTACAGTCATATCGGCATAAGATTTCAGGGGTCTTGTACCAGAACATTAAAATCTTCACAGCAGTCTCTTTCTGCACCACACATCTAAATGATTTAAAAGCAAATGCTCAAATCTTTTCCCAAAGGGGGAGGGAGATATGCTTCTGTAAAATATGGGACCATATCTGCATATAGGAATTGGCTACTTCCATGAGAGAGATAGCCTCATGTAGTAATTTATAGATGGTGGAAATTAAGTGGCGTTGTTAAGGTCCCTGAGCGCAAGTGAGCTCAAATTGTTTGGGTTTGGCCAGGGTGAGGGAAGAAAATGATAAGTATGAAAAGAAATGTCTATTTTGAAGATAGAAAAGTGTACATGTGTAGGGATCTGGTGTTTAGCCTGTAGTTCCTCAAAAGAAAATAACTTGTGGGAGATAGGGTGGACAAAAAGTTGAAACAAAGAGGCTTGAGCCCATGGAGCCATATGCCCATAGGAGGCACTGTTGGATATTAAAGGGTTGAGAAGGACATTAGAGAGGAGTGGGCATGGCAAGGAAAGAGAGTACAGCTTAGAAGTGGTACACCAGACCTGCAATGTGAACAACATTGATGCCAAACATTTGTGTTTCAATCCCCTGTCAGTTTGAAGGACTGGTGACCACACCAGAGAGAATGGGTGTACAGGATATAGAGCGCCCATTTCAATTTCCGTCCACCTGTTAGTGGCATATTGACTTGACCAAGATGCAATGCTAAGTAGGTGTGTGGCATAGTAGTACTTAATAATATCGGGGGCCCCCAGTCCTCCTCGTGTGCGAGGGGAGAACACCACGGATCTAGCAACACGATGAGCCTCGTTGTACAAAATAAAGTTTAGTATCCGGCATTGTATAGACTTAAGCTGAGTCATGGGTATATGGGTGAGAAGGGTTTCACACAAGTATAGCAATTTAGGCAAAATGGACATTTTCAGAATGTTTATCCTGCCTAACCATGGAATAGGGTAGGTGTCCCATTGTTTTAACATATTTTGAATGTCTTTAATGCAAGGGAAATGGGAGCACCATCTATAAGGATATGTCTGATGTAACGTAGATAAGAGGTCAGGGGTTAGGAGGATAGAGAGGGCCTCGGTCTTGGAGTTGTTAACTTTATAATCTGAGAGAGATCCAAAGAGGGATAATAGGTTGTGTAATGAGGGAAGGGATATAAGAGGGTTGGTTAAGGTTAGGAGGATGTCATCCGCAAAAAGTGAGAGCTTGTATTCCCTCATCAGAACTCCTTTTATGTTCGGATAAGCATGAATGACTGTGGCCAGTGGCTCCATGCACAGTATACAAAGGAGAGGTGAAATAAGGCACCCCTGTGTGGTGCCATTAGACAGTGGGAATGAGTGTGACAGGAAGGTGGATAATTGTTCTTGGGAGGTAGGACGGGAATACAAAACCCTGAAAGGGCCTTTAAATCCATAATGGGATAAGGTAGCAAACATATAAGGCCACAAGAGCCTGTCAAAAACCTTTTGTGCATCAAGACTTAGTATAAGGGTTGGACGACGGAATTTATTCATCAGATCAATAAGATCTATGGTCCATCTAGTATTGTCTCCAGCTTGCCTAGCTCTAACAAAACTGACCCGGTCTCTATCTATTATTTTGCGAATTAATTGGGATAGTCTATTAGCTAAGACTTTACTGAAAATCTTATGGTCAGAGTTTAAGAGTGCTATAGGTCTGTAGTTGTCAGGTAGAGAGTGGTCCTTTGTGGTAAAAACAAAGGGACAATGGCGCACTGGCCTAGCGCATTACCTTTGATAAAGCCTTTATTTAAAAAGTTAAAAAGATTATATTCACAAACGAGCTGTTAAAATAAGCGTTCCAAGCAATTGTGAAGTCCTGCCTATTCATCGACACGTCATATATGGCTGGTACTCACACCATAAAGGCTTTCGCGCTTTGAGGTTTTAAAACCTCTTCTTCCAAGGAATGAGTATGGATGGCTGAGCATGGAAGGGATGGCTGAGTATGGATGGCTGAGCATGGATGGTGATGGCTGAGGATGGCTGAGTATGGATGAGGATGGCTGAGCATGTATGGGATGGCTGAGCATGAGTGGGATGGCTGAGCATGGATGGCTGAGGATGGATTGGAGTATGGATTGGAGGATGGATTGGAGTATGGATGGATTGGAGTATGGATTGGAGTATGGATTGGAGTATGGATGGATGGCTGAGGATGGATTGGAGTATGGATTGGAGTATGGATGGATGGCTGAGGATGGATTGGAGTAAGGATTGGAGAATGGACGGATGGCTAAGGATGGATTGGAGTATGGATTGGACTATGGATGGATGGCTGAGGATGGATTGGAGTATGGATGGATGGCTGAGGATGGATTGGAGTATGGATGGATGGATGAGTGCAAACAGGCACAGAGCAACACTGTGTACACTACAGATCCTGCCCACAGCGCTGCTGCATCCGATCTCTCCCCTCACACTATACCGATCGATACGGAGAGGGGAGGGATAGGCCAGACATTCAGCAGCTTATTTACATCTGATCGTTGCATCATTTGATGGAGCGATCACATGGTAAAGGGCAGCTGCGGGCAGCCATTTAACATGATACGTGATCACAGATACTTCCAGGTGCACGCCCCAGGGGGTGCGCAGGAGCAAGATTCTGGGAGGATGTCATTGTACATGCTCCCAGAATTAACAAACCACGCATTCTTCGGGGGTGAAATTGCTGCATTTAGAAGCTGCAAATTGGCAAATTACATGTTGGGGAGCTTTGAAGTAGCAAATAAAGCATCAAATGCTTCTGAGCTAAAAGTGAAATTATTGGCAGGAGTAAGGCAGTTGTAAAGTTTATGGTAAAAGTCTCCAAAAACCTTAGCCATATTCCTGGGACAGTGTGTAGGTGTTCCATCTGGCTGCGAGAGGAAATCAGGAAAGTAATGGAAAAGACGTGATTTGAGTCTATTCACTAACATTCTGTGGGGCTTGTTAGAAAACTCATAAAATTTCTTCTTAGACCACATACAAGATCTGTTTATTCGGTGCATGTGTGGGGCTTTGAGTTGGTTGCGAAGGGAGGTTACCTCTCAGAGTCTGGGCACCAGTATAAAAATATTTGCCAACAATCATAAAAAGTTGTGCATTATTCTGCAATGTCTCAAAAACTGAAGTGAAAAAGCTAATCTGGCCCACATTAGGGGCATATACATTCATGATGGTGCTGGACATGGTCATGTAATTGCAGGAGAGTATCACAAATCACCCATAAGGGTCTAGGTGAGAGGACAGGGGAGTCAGATGAAGATTGTTACCCCTGACTTGCTTGTGAAGTCAGAGGCCATATAGGAGGAGGGGAAATGTTTGAAAGCGAATTTAAACAACCCCCCTGATGCGTCTCCTGGACCATAACCACATCAGCTACAGAATTTTTAAACTCTTTCAATGCTAGCCAACGTTTCTTTACAGAATTCAAACCGTTGATGTTAAAGGACATTATTTTCAAAGCCATAACTGTGTGTTAGTGAATGGCATATGTAAGCTTTGGTGGCAAAGTAGGGAAGCCTCCCTAAACTGGGGGAACGGAATCCCAACCTCTCTCAAAGCGAATGATTTGAAAAGGAAATTGCATAATGTGAAATAAAACAAAAGTAATAACTATAACATAGCAAACGAGTGCATCAATGAAAAAGTCCAACAAAAGCCCGAAAAACAGAAGGACAATGATATGAAGTCTGAGACAAAACTATATCTCAGGAGATCAAGACCTTGGTCCTGGGGTATTCGGGGAGACATGAGGACCTCTGAAGATGGCAGCAGGGGTCCCTCCTCACTCTCTAGAAATCAAGCAGTAGAAGCATAGCAAACGTAATGTTGAGTCAAAACTAAAACAAAAATGTAAATGTATACCCCATGGGGTGGTAACAGGGCCCTACTTAAGTAGGGAAAAATACCAAAAGTTCAGGCAGATAAGAGATGATAGGAGATGAACTGGCCATTGTTGTAAAAGGCTTTCAAGGGGGTTGCTTGGAGGACCGTTGTCGCTGAGGGGTTGCAATGGACTTCTTTAGTTTCCCTTTAGCCGGGTCCAAATCCAAGAAGGAAGGGACAGCGATCATGGAGTAGTGGAAAGAGGAGGGAGGCCTTCTTCTGGAAGGGGAGGCAGGCCCAGGTTTCTGAGGAAAGCTTTACCTTCATGCAGGTCTTGGAGAACATGATGAATGCCATTTTTGGTAGCCACCAGACAGAAAGGAAATCCCAGAAATAGGTGATATGATGATTCTGCAGATGAGTAGAAATCAGTTTCAAATTTCATCTTTTTGCAAGGGTGATGGGAGAAAGGTCACTGAAGATTTGTATCCTGTCCCCTTTATAGACAATTTGTGGCTTATTGTGAGTAGCCAAAGTAAGGGCCTCCTTACTATCAAAATAATGAAAATGAACAATTATGTCCCTAGGCCTGGCACTGACCAGTGGTTTGGGGGTCAGGGAACGGTGGGCCCTGTCAAAGTGCCAGTCTATATCCACTATATCAGGTGCTAAGAAATTGAACAGGCCAAGCAGGTAAGGATGAATATTGTTATCACTCACAGTTTCTGGGACTCCTCTTATATGCAGATTTTGGTGTCGTTCCCTGTTCTCTAGGTCCTCATGTTGCAGCTGGAGTTGGGATACTGCATGCTTTGGTCCAGAATTTTCCTCTTCTAGCACATGTACATACTGTACTAGGTCATCAAATTTAGTCTCAAAGGAGTCAGTGCACTCCCCTAGTTGATCTATCTCCCTCTTAATTCCTGAGAAATCTTACCCACGGCCTGGAAGATATTATGGGCTAACTGGTGTAGAAGAGCCTAGCGTTTCTCATCCAGGAACTTGGGGGTTAAAACTGATTGGGGTGTCGGGGGGCTCTGGCAGTGTGTCCAGAGGCATGGTATTGCTCTCCCTGAGAGCTGCCGAGCAGCTCCACCGGATCCCCATGTAAACTTGAGGCCAGGGATGCAGGCTAGTTAGAAATCTCTCCATTGTGGCGGAAAGTCGTGGCTCCTGTGATGGTGGGGCGGTGGATTTCTGCCACCCTATCTTTATCATGGGGTGTGTGGATATAGCGGGGATCAGTTGTGCTTACCCACGGAACTGACAGAGCGAGTGGTGGCAGATCGGGGGCCATGGAGAGTGAGATCTGGACCGGAGCTCCTTCACTTCAGCGACTGGGCATACACCTCCTAGAAATTTGATTTGTGATGTATTGTTGACACTTTTATATATTTTTGTTTACAAAAGTTTTTTATTGAGAAAGTACAAAATACAGTACAAAACAGTACGTATGATTTAAAATACATAAGAATCTGGTGATTAAGTGTATATCAGATGTTAAGCTGACATAGTAAGATGTAATCAATGACATACTTGAGATAGTACATATGGATACAATGGCTTATATAGTAACTCTATTGATACCATGGTGATGGAGAATGAAAAGGGACATCTTAAGTAGAGTTGAGCGAACCCGAACTGTAAAGTTCGGGTCCTTACCAAACTTTTGGGTGTCCGGGACCCGAACCCGAACCTGGACTTTTCAAAAAAAGTCCGGGTTCGGGTCCGGGGTTCTGGTAATTTGATAAAAGTTTTGAAAATTGCTGTCCTGGAAAGTCCCAAAGGTCTGCAAAAGGAAGGAAAATGGGGGTAAGGGTCGGACAAGTGCCCTACAAAGAAATGGGGATAGGGAAATAACTTAGAACAGTGGTATGGCTTCTCCCCGCTAATTTATCATTTTCACACACAGTTTGAAGATGATTGTAGAACAGTGATATGGCTTCTCCCGGCTAATGTTTACTTTTCTCACACAGTTTTAAGATGATTGTAGAATCTCCAATCATCTTCAAACTGTGTGATAAAAGTATAAATTAGCGGGGAGAAGCCATATCACTGTTCTTAGAACAGTGATATGGCTTCTCCCCGCTAATTTATACTTTTCTCACACAGTTTGAAGATAGTCCACAACCACCTCCATTTTTGATTTTTTTTATGTGATTTTTTTTTTTATTATTTTAAGTTATTTCCCTATCCCCATTTCTTTGTAGGGCACTTGTCCGACCCTTGCCCCCATTTTCTTTCCTTTTGCAGACCTCTAGGACTTTCCAGGACTTTCTTACAACCATTTCCTGTCCGGACCCGAACCCGGACTTTGTCTCGAAGTTCGGCCGAACCAGCAGAACCCGTACTTCCAGAGGTTCGATCAACTCTAATCTTAAGGGATAATATGTTCCACTGAAACACTCTATATGACTGGAACTGTTATTTCAATCAGAGCTATCTAGAGCACAGGTGTCAAACTGGTGGCCCTCCAGCTGTTGCCGAACAACAATCCCCATGAGGCATTGCAAGTCTGACAATTACAAGCATGACTAATACAGGCAGAGGCATGATGGGACTTGTAGTTTCAAAACAGCTGGAGGGCCACCAGTTTGACACCCCTGGTCTAGAGGATCCATCAATATTCTGCCGTGTTCAAACCACGGTGTCTGTTTTTTATCGTAGTATGGAAGTGTATGGTGTAGAGTATGGTAAATCTTTTCCATTCTACTGATAGATTCCACCCTTGATTTATTTTTTGTGAGGGGGAGAGCATCCGTCTTCCAATGTAATGCTATCATCTAATGTACTGCCACACAGTGTGTATCAGTCTCATTTGAGATATGGTAGTCTTGTCTATCTTGGCAAATAGGAGACATTGGAAAGGGGTAAGAGAGAGGTGAGTATATGCAATAGTAGAGGTGAATGCCTCCAAATGTTTCCAAACTAGGGCTACCTGTGAGCATTCCCAGCATATGTGTAGAAAAGAACCCAGGGCATTACAACCTCTGAAACAGAGGGGAAAATCAAATGCGATCCAATAGTGGTATAGTACCAGCGTGTTAGTAATTTTAAGATGGTTTCCCTTATATTTAATGACCTTGTGCATTTTTGTAAATTATTGATACAGATTGGCCAGTTTATTGATCCTTGTTCTAAGGAGAGCTCCCCTTCCCATTTGGTTCTATATCTGTGGGGTGTTTGAGTTTGTTGATTATTTAGATGATTATAAATACTAGAAATTAGAGTTGATCGAACCCCCGGATGTTCGTGTTTGGTTGGTTCGGCCGAACTTCGGGAAAAAGTCTGTGTTCGGTACCAAACTCGACCCAAACTTTATCCCGGACCCTGAACCCCATTGAAGTCAATGGGGACCCAAACTTTTTGGCACAAAAATGGCTGTAACAAAGTCCTGGCAAGTGCTAGAGGGCTGCAAAAGGAAGTAAAATGGAGGTAAGAGTAGGGCAAGTGCCATACAAAAAAATGGGGATAGGGAAAATAAATTAAAATCAAATAAAAAAAAATGGGAAGGGGATGGAAAGTGGAGTAGCAGCCTAGAGGTTGACTAGGCCGTGACCGTGGGAGTGTAGGTGGAAGTGGCGGTGGTGGAGGAGTAGGAGGAGGTAGCCAACACTTTTTTTTTTGTTTTTTGTTTATAATTGGGGTAGCCCCCAAAATATTGAGGCATATTCAAAAAAACTAAATGTCTATTCTGCACAAGGTACAGACAAGTCTTGTGGAATCCATGCCTGGTTCATTTTAATAAACGTTAGCTTGTCCACGTTGGCTGTGGACAGTAGGCTGCTCTTGTCTGTGATAACACCCCCTGCCATGCTAAACACACGTTCAGACAATACACTGGCTGCAGGGCAGGCCAGCACCTCCAAGGCATAAACGGCAAGCTCAGGCCATGTGGCCAATTTGGAGACCCAGAAGTTGAATGGGACAGACCCATCAGTCAGTACGTGTGGGCGTGTGCACACATACTCTTCCACTATGTTGCTGAAATGCTGCCTCCTGCTAAGACGTTGTCTATCGGCTGGTGGTGCTGTTTGTTGTGGCGGGCTGCTGACAAAGCTTTGCCATATTTCAGCCACGCTAACCCTGCCTTCTGAGGTGCTGGCAGTGCCACAGCTGCGTTGGCGGCCTCTTCCTCCTCCTCTGCCTTCGCCTTGTGCTTCCACTGAGCCCCCGGTAACATTTGGGAATGCCCTCAGCAGCGCATCTACCAGCGTGCGCTGGTAGTCGCGCATCTTCCGATCACGCTCTCGTGAGGGAATTAAGGAGGGCACGTTGTTCTTGTAATGGGGATCCAGCAGGGTAGCCACCCATTAATCGGCACACGTTACAATGTGGGAAACTCGGCTGTCGTTGTGCAGGCACTGCAGCATGTAGTCGGCCATGTGTGCCAGGCTGCCCAGAGGCAAAGACAAGCTGTCCTCTGTGGGAGGTATATCATCTGTGTCCTCCGTATCCCCCCAGCCACGCTCCAGTGATGCCCATGAGCTGCGTTGGGTGCCACCCTGCTGCGGTTCCTCCTCCTCCTCATGATCTTCCTCGTCCTCCAGAACTGTGCCCTGGCTTGAATATTTTTGACCTGGCCTATGCTGGTGCAGGAACCCACCCTCCGAGCCTCTTGTGAATGACCGGCCGGATAACTGTAGAAATGACCCCTCTTCCTCCTCATCCTCCTGTGCCACATCCTCTTCCATCATGGCCCGAAGTGTTTTTTCAAGGAGACATAGAAGTGGGATAGTAAGGCTGAGAACAGCGTCATCGGCACTGGCCATGTTGGTGGAGTACTTGAAACACACACAATATGCTACACAGGTCTCGCACGGAGGCCTGCTCATTGGTGGTGAAGTGGTGCTGTTCCGCAGAGCGACTGACCCGTGCGTGCTGCAGCTGAAACTTCACTATTGCCTGCTGCTGCTCGCACAGTCTCTCCAGCATGTGAAAGGTGGAGTTCCACCTTGTGGGCACGTCGCATAGGAGGCGGTGAGCGGGAAGGCCGAAGTTCCACTGCAGCTCAGACAGGCGAGCAGCAGCAGGGTGAGAACGCCGAAAGTGCGCACAGACAGCCCGCACTTTCTGCAGCAGCTCTGACATTTTCGGGTAGTTTTTTAGAAATTTCTGTACCACCAAATTCAGCACATGCGCCAGGCAAGGGATGTGCGTCAAACGGGCTAGGCCCAGAGCATCTACGAGATTTCGCCCATTGTCACACACCACCAGGCCGGGCTTGAGGCTCAGTGGCAACAACCACTCATTGGTCTGTTGTTCAATGCCCGTCCACAGCTCCTGCGCAGTGTGGGGTTTATCCCCCAAACATATCAGTTTTAAAACAGCCTGCTGTCGTTTCCCCCTGGATGTGCTGATGTTGGTGGCGAAGGTGTTACGCTGAGCGGATGAGTAGGTGGTCGAGAAAGAGGAAGCGCAGTAGGAGGAGGAGGCAACAGGAGGCAAAGAGAAATGCTCGGCAATCCTCGGTGGTGGAAAGACATGCGCTAAATGGCTAGCCGGCTCAGGCCCACCTGCGACTACATTTGCCCAGTGTGCAGTTAGCGAGATATAGCGTCCCTGCCCGTGCTTATTGGTCCATGTATCAGTGGTTATGTGGACCTTGCCACAGATGGTGTTGGGCAGTGCACACTTGATCTTGTCCTCGACTTGTTTGTGCAGGGAAGGGATGGCTCGCCTGGAAAAATAGGGGCTGCTGGGAACCACGTACTGTGGGACAGCCACAGCCATCAGGTTTTTGAAACTGTCCGTGTCCACCAAACGGAATGACAGCATTTCAAAGGCCAGGAATTTTAAAATGCTGGCATTCAGGGCCGGGGATCGCGGGTGGGTAAGGGGTTACTTCCTCTTTCTCTCCAGTGTTTGGGAGATGGAGAGCTGTAAGCTTCCATGGGACCATGGTGTGGAAATGTTTGGGGACGGTGGCGGACATGGTGGCATTGCTGTCATATCATCTGTTTGCTGGGTGGCAGGTGACACTGTCACGTTAGAGGTGGAGGAAGAGGCCGAGGCAGCAGCAGAAGAGTAAGCAGGAGGAGGCCAAGACCTTTCTTGGATTTTGAGGTAATTATTTCAATGCAGCTTGTGCCTTGAATTTAGATGCCTGATCATGCAGGTTGTGGTCAGGTTTAGAACATTTATGCCTCGGCTCAGGCTATCATTGCACAGCGTGCAAACCACTCATGTCTTGTCGTCAGCACTTTGTCTGAGGAACTGCCACACGGGGGAACGCCTTTGAGCTGCCTTTGGTGAGCTAGGTCACTGAGTGTGGTGGGTAGTAGCAGGCATACTGTCTAGTGGACACTCGCTACGCTTTTGCAACCTGCTTCCTCTTTTGCTGTGCTGGTGCCTCTGTGCGACCACCACCTCTTCCTCCAAACTGCACACATCACTCGCATGACCTTCAGTTCATGTGGGGTCTAGGACCTCATCATCCTCCTCCCCATCATCTTCCACCCACCCTTCACCACTGCCTTCCTTGTCAGTCTGCACACTGAGGAAAGCTGCAGCAGTTGGCACCTGTGTTTCGTCATAATCATCTAAGACGTGCTGTGCTGGTGTTTCCATGTCTTCATCCTGCAACAGAAGTGGTTGGGCATTGGTGCACTCAATGTCTTCCACTTCTGGGGCAGCGCTATGTGGATGGCCCACGGAAAGCACACCAGGAGAGGCATCAAAAAGCATAAGAGTCTCTTGCTGGACTTGGGGCTCAGACTGCTTGGCTAATTTACAAGGGGCTGAGGTGAAAGACAGATGGCCATGGGTTCAGGTGCCAATTCTGAGCTTTCATCAAGGCACCGGGAGGGAGACAATTTGAAGGAACAGGAGGCATTGTCAGCCACCCAATCTACTATCGCCTGTACTTGTTCTGGCCTCACCAATCATTGAGCAGCATTCGGACCTACCATATAACGGTGAAGGTTCTGTTGGCTACCTGAGGAAGGTGTTTCACTTGTGCGTTTAGCTGGCACACATTGACCACGTCCTCTACTTCCTACAGGAGCTTCACCAACACGACCAACACCAGCAGCACCAGTATCACCAGCAGCACCATGACCACGTCCTTTATTTGATGCTCTCCTCATTGTGCCCACAAATGTACTATGTAGCCCTATTTAAGTATTTATTAATACCAATTAATACCTTCTTTTTTTTGCAAAACACCACCGTAGACACACTTTTTATTATGGTGCAAGAAATGCACCGCTCACACCAACAGCAGGAACCTCTCCCGATAGAACTAGGAGATGATTATAGAACAATAATCTGTCCCTTACAGGAACAGCTGGAACTTCTCCCTTTAGAACTAGGAGATGATTATAGAACAATAATCTGTCCAATACAGGAGCAGAAGGAACCTCTCCCTTTAGTACTAGGAAATGATTATAGAACAATAATCTGTCCCTTACAGCAATAGCTGGAACCTGACCCTATAGGAGTAGGCAACGTTTTTTGTACAATAATCTGACCCTTACAGCAACAGCTGGAACCTCTCCCTTTAGAACTAGGAGATGATTATAGAACAATAATCTGGACCTTACAGGATCAGCAGGAACCTCTCCCTTTAGAACTAGGAGATGATTATAGAACAAAAATCTGTCCCTTACAGCAACAGCTGGAACCTCTCCTTTTAGAACTAGGAGATGATTATAGAACAATAACGTGTCCCTTACAGGAGCAGCAGGAACCTCTCCCTTTAGAACTAGGAGATGATTATAGAACAATATTCTGTCCCTTACAGCAACAGCTGGAACCTGGGCCTATAGGAGCAGGCAATGATTTTTGAACATTAATCTGTCCCTTACAGCAACAGCTGGAACCTCTCCCTTTAGAACTAGGAGATGATTATAGAACAATAAACTGTCCCTTACAGGAGCAGCAGGAACCTCTCCTTTTAGAACTAGGAGATGATTATAGAACAATAATCTGTCCCTTACAGCAACTGCTGGAACCTCTCCCTTTAGAACTAGGAGATGATTATAGAACAATAATCTGTCCCTTACAGGAGCAGCAGGAACCTCTCCTTTAGAACTAGGAGATGATTATAGAACAATATCCCTGTCAAATAACAAGATATTAGTAGAGGATCAAGATTTCCCTCTCCAAGGTCGACAACGACATTCCCTGTCTAATTACAAGTTTTTAGTAACGGACGAGGATATCCGGGTCCAAGGTCGACAACGACATTCCCTGTC
>BLSH010557726.1:0-31823 GCA_018402905.1 Glandirana rugosa | reverse complement strand
GTCTCAGAGCGAGGTGGATCGGTGCGTGGTCGGACATAAGGATGTCGCCGATCCGAGCCGACTGAACTCTCGCGAGTTCTTTATGGGGGATCAGGAGATGGTCTAATCGAGAATATGTTTGGTGAACCGAGGAATAAAAGGAATAATCTCTTTCCGTCGGGTGCATGATGCGCCACGGGTCAATCAGTTGTAGTAGAGAGAGTTCCGCTTTCAGGCATTTAAGCCGTGAGAAAGATAGATGTGCGGCCCCCCTGGAAGTGTCCAGGGTTGGGTCCATCGTAAAATTGAGATCTCCGCCAAAAATTAGAATCCCTTCCCGAAACTCGAGAAGTTCCGGAACCAGGCCCCGCATAAAAGTGATATGATCTACATTGGGGAAATAGACATTCACCAGGGTGACCAGGATGTCTCCGATCCTGCCTTTTACAAGGATGTAGCGCCCCCCCCCGGGTCCCGCCGCACCTCCAAGAGAGTCCAAGGCACTAATTGCGCTATGAGGATGCTCACCCCTTTGGCTTTTGAAATCGGTGAGGGGCCATGGTATGCCATAGGGAACGCCCTATTTCCCAGCCTGGGGACCCTGTCATATTTAAAATGGGTCTCCTGAAGGAAGACGACCTGTGACCCGTACTTTTTAAGGTCGGCCAGGAGTCTGGTGCACTTCTCGGGGGTGCCCAAACCCCTCACGTTGTATGAGGTGAACGTAATCGTGCCCGCTGCCATGACAGGTAGCCGACTGGGAGCTGTGGGCTCTGCGATCGGTATCTGGGGAGTGGGGTAGGGCGGCGAGGTACAAAAAAAAAAGGGGGGGGGGAGGGGGAGAGGGGGATAAAGGAGGACGGGAGGGGAAGAAAAAAGGAAAATTGAAAAAGGCCCTTTACAGGGATTAGCGAGAGAGACCGGGAGGGAGGGAAAGGGGGTACTAAAGGTAAACAATTACCGTAAATCTCCTGAGAGGTCCAACAGACTCCGCAAGGAGACAACCCTAGCTTGGGAGGTGGTTAGAGTAGGCAATAGGGTTAAGGAGATGCACTAACCACAGGACCTCTCCGAATAGTATATAATAGCAGCCTGCCACGCTATGCAGGCTGCAGTAGCAGACACAAATTCTGTCAAATGTAAGAGAACATAAACAAAACTGACAGCATTAACAACATGACACAGGTATTAACTTGTAGGCAGCTTAACACACCCAGGTGGGTACTCTGCCCAGTCCAGCATCCCGGCCACCCGCCCGCCCCGACCAGCCCCCCAAGGAGGGCCCCGCGTCCCAGCCAGGCCACGTTCTCGACATGTGCCAACCCCTTCCAAAGCGGGGGGTGGCCCCATCGGGGGCAGCAGGATGTCCCCAAGGATCCCTACATTGGGACCGGGGAGATAATTTTGGAGCTCTGTGGCCGGGCCGAGGCGCGAGCGCCCCCCTGAGTACCCGTTCTACGGCAAGATCAGACCTGGGGCAAGAAAACATGGTTAGGCATATCACGTAAGACAGTATACCACAAAAACCCTTTATGCTCCCCTACCGACCAACCCTCCAGGTCCTTCCTGGCTGGGAGGCTCCCATGACCCCTCGAGGCCCCATAAATTCCCCCAGTATGGCCCACATGTCTCTTCAGTCCATCGAAAAGCCTGGGGGCCCCAAGTGGTAAGAGACCCTGCGGAAGACACCACCCAGGAAGAATAGGGAGCACCCACCCCCCCTTCAGGATCAAGTGAGCGGGTTCTGGCCCGGAATCCGGGGTGTGAGTCAAGATTCCCCTTCCCAGTGCCGTCACGGCACTCAGCGGAGTTAGTGTCTCTGGGGGGCCAAGGGGAGAAAACAAAGGTGGGTCACTAAGGTGGAAAGTCCTGGCGAGCCGGGGCAGGGGGGGCCCCATCATCACTGTATCTACGGCCACCTGAGAGATGTAGCCGCCCGACACCCCTGGTAACCTGGCCCATGCTTACATAACCTGTGTTAGTCAACTGTTATTTCTCTTGTCTCCTGAGCATCCAGTAAGGGAGATTAATCCTCTGAGGACGCCGGCGTCCGCCGGGGTGGATTCTCGCTCCTACGACGGGATCTGTCCCGACGGGGTCTTTGTGGTTGAGGTGGCGGGGGTCCCGATGCCGTCTTCTGCAGCAGGGCCTCCCACCAGTCTTGCACTTCGATAGCTGGTCTGTCTATGAACTGGAACGCCAGGGGGAGCTGGGCAGGGGAGCGCAGGTAAAAGGTAGAGCCTTGCTTCTGTATGATTATGTGAAAGGGATGGCCCCAGAGGTAAGTCGCCCCAGCTTCCTTGATGACCTCCAGCAGCGGGCGCACTATACTCCTCATTCTCCTAGTTTGGCGTGAAACATCAGGGTAAATCTGTACTGAGGCACCATCAAAATCTATAGGACCATGGGCCCAGGCCCGCCGCAGGATTTCCTCCTTTAGGCAGAAAAAATGCACCCTGCAGAGCACATCTCTGGGTGGCGGCCTATCTGCTGCTCCCTGCGACAAGGGACGGGGGCCCTGAATCCTATGTACGCAGTCCAGCTCAATGTCTGTAGTGGGGGCCCGTTCTAGGAGGGTATTGAGAATGGCAGCCACAGTAGTACGCAGGTCACCCCCCATGGTTGCCTCAGGGATACCCCTGAGACGGAGGTTGTTCCTCCTGCTGCGGTTTTCCCCATCATCTAATTGCAGGCACATGTCTATGAGCTGTTGCTTGTTTGCGGCCTGGTGAGCCTCCAGAGCCTCCAGCCGAGCGTTCACAGTCACTGAACTGCTCTCCAGGGTCTCCACTCTCTCCTCAACCCCATCTATCTGCTGCTTCAGGGCGCTCAGCTCTTTAGACAGCGCTGAGACAATAGAGGCAGCCATAGCCTGGATGTCCTGGCGTGTAGGGAGGTCTGCCAGCATGTCCCTGATGTCTCCCCCTATTAGTGACCCAGGGTCCAGGGAGCTGCAGGCCGTAGCTGGTGAATCTGGCCGTGGGAGTTCCGGGGATGGAATGGGGGAAAGCGGGCGAGGAATCTCTGCAGAGGGCTCACCTGTCCCGCTCGCAGCTGTGCTCTTCTTCGCTCCCTGCACAGGTCCGGGCTGTGTAACTCGTGGCGGCGCCATCTTGGGACTCCCTGCCGCCGCCTGTGCTTGTGTCTGTGCGGGGTGCTGGCGGAGGAAGTACCTGGTGATTTCGGCGGTCCGCGGCGTCCCCGGGTTCAGTGGGTGCTTCTGCGCCCCGGGCATGGGCTGTGTGTGCCTGCTGGTCGGTTTAGGAGCGGAGATTGTCCCGGTCAGTGCAGAGCTCCAAAAGAAGCGTCCTTACGCCGCCATGTCTAGACCACGCCCCCCCTTTGATCCCTTTTTAAATATGGGTACCACATTGGCCCTACGCCAATCCAGTGGTACTATTTCTGTCATTAAGGAGTCCCTAAAAATTAGATACAATGGCTTTGACACTACCAAGCTCAATTCCTTTAGGATCCGTGGATGAATGCCATCTGGTCCAGGTGCTTTATCTAAGAAAAACACAAAAAAAAGAGAGGGGCGCACCGACCTAGTGCAATACCATAAGACCATTTATTAAAATTTAAAATGAAGCATAAAATATACTCACAAGCGGAGCAATATCAAAAGCATGTAAGTCATGGACAGTGACTTCAGTAAAACTCCACCACAGCTAAGGGGGATCCAAACGGCATCCTACACAAGGCTAATGCGTTTCCAGGGCGAACCCTCTTCCTCAGAGCCTAGCGATCAAATGAGCTGTCCCTCTTAAATACCTGAATGTAGGTGACTCAGATCCCTCCCTCCTCTAAGAGGCGAGGCATTGGGAGGAGGAGGAGGAGGGGAACATTGCCACCTCCAATAGTAAATAAATGCTCATATGATGCACCTCCTTACCACTGAACACCCACAATCAGGCACATGCTAATAATAATAATAATAATAATAAAAGTCATAATGAACATACAAGAAATCAATCCTCCATTTCTATATAAATAGAGGTACATCTATATGTATACATACATGTAAATATGTAAATACATACATGTATATGTGCCGCTCTGGACTGCCACCAAAGAGACAATGGGGAGACAGAAAGAGCTAATGCATGTCACCCCATTACAGCCAGCAGAGGTCGGCCAGAATCAATATAAATAAAGACATCAATCAGGTAAATGTGCATTAGTAGCATACCTCAATAACCAGCCGCAAATAGTAATGCAGTCAAGTGTTTGCCGCTTCATCCTCATCGCACCTGGTCCAGTCTCCTGTTGCAGGGCAGGGGCAGTGAGTGTGCCTAAAGATAAGCTGGCGTCCACACACTTGTGGAACGCAAGCCAGCTCAGTGACCCGGAGGTGGAAATGGAGGAGTGCTCCAGGCTGTCACCTCCGGGTCGTCCTCAGCCTATAGCAGCGGTCCGTTGCCACACAGGAGGAGGGGACGACAACGGAGGGACAGGACACACCCCCATCTCACGCTCCAACAGATAGCATTGAGCGCCGCAATCAGCCTACTTGTGAACGACCTTTCCTGACACAGGGGGATCCGCACGGCACATAAACATGATTCAAAAGGGACAGTTTTTCATATTTAGTCCTAAAACGGACCTCTAGCCACATTTTGAAAAACTTGAAACTCTTGAAAGCCATACAGAGAGAGGTCACACGAGGGACCTTGTTGAAATTATTAGAATATAAAATATAGAATATAAATTATAATATAAAATATATAATATACATAACATAAATTCATGATATACATACATAATTAATTAATTATTTAACACAGCCTATACATGTGTATGCACAGGCAATGTACTACCTCAAAGGTGAAGAATGCATATACTGTATTCTTTTCTTCGGTCCTATTATAACGGCCGACGAACCATATATGATCTTCTAATGATCTCATGATGAACCAAGGGATAGAATAACTCTACCATGAATATTCGGTGACACAAAAAGTGGCCACAATGATCACTTGCTGAATAAAGAAACATTAAAAGGGATTGCTAAATGGGTCTAATATCGAATAACGGGGAGAGCAGACTAGTTAATAGATGGCAAGAATAACTCATGATAATGGTAAGGTCATGTGGGGGCATATGGCGTATGACATCCACTGGACAACAGCAGGGAGGAAAGAGGGAAGAGGAAAGGGTACGTGGCCCGAAACCTATAGGTGACATGGACACTAGACTAGCTACCAAACTGAGCCCTCTCCAGGAGAATGGAGACATCGGGCATCATGTGCACCAGTGGGAACGAGGGGACGGGTCGTCAGACCATTAAAGGACAGAGTGTAATTCAATCTCCTCATTCAAGCCCTTAGGACTTATGGAATCAAGCATGAAAATCCAAAATGCCTCCCTGTTGCACAATCTCCGGTACTTGCTCCCATCATCCATGTGATTGCCCATAGCTTCAATCCCAAATACTTTCAAGCCTGACAGGCTGCCCTCATGTTTCTCTGTGAAATGACGGGGGATGGAATAATTGTCTTTGAGGGTAGAGATACTGTTTCTGTGTTCATTCATTCTTACCCTCAAGGGGCGTGTTGTACGCCCTACGTACAAAAGACCGCAGGGGCAGAGCAGGTGATAGATGACAAATGGAGTACCACAGTTAATAAACTGTCTGATCTTAAAGATCTTTCCACTACCCTTCTGGTCAAAAAGGGTGGACCAGGGGCTGGTTAGCTGCCTCCTCTCTCTTTTCACCCGGCTGGGTGCTAAGATACTCCTCAGATCTTTTGGTTTCCTAAATATTACATTAGGGTGAGGAGGGAGGGTTTTAACCAAAAATAGGTTCTGTCTCAGGATCTTCCAATTACGTCTAAAAATCCTTTGGATTCCGGGTGGATAGGGAAAATCAAATTTTCTCCAAGACACACAGAGGAGGCAGCTAACCAGCCCCTGGTCCACCCTTTTTGACCAGAAGGGTAGTTGTCGGTGTGGGATGGCGAATTGTGCAAATTGCAGCTTCATGATTCATCGGAAAAAGGAAATAATAGCTAAGAGTGGAAAGATCTTTAAGATCAGGCAGTTTATTAACTGTGGTACTCCATTTGTCATCTATCACCAGCTCTGCCCCTGCAGTATTTTGTACGTAGGGTGTACAACACGCCCCTTGAGGGTAAGAATGAATGAACACAGAAGCAGTATCTCTACCCTCAAAGACAATTATTCCGTCCCCCGTCATTTCACAGAGAAACATGAGGGCAGCCTGTCCGGCTTGAAAGTATTTGGGATTGAAGCTATGAGCAATCACATGGACGATGGGAGCAAGTACCGGAGATTAGGCAACAGGAAGGCATTTTGGATTTTCATGATTGATTCCATAAGTCCTAAGGGCTTGAACGAGGAGATTGAATTAAACTCTGTCCTTTAATGGCCTGACGACCCGTCCCCTCGTTCCCACTGGTGCACATGATCCCCGATGTCTCCATTCTCCTGGGGAGGGCTCAGTTTGGAAGCTAGTCTAGTGTCCATGTCACCTATAGGTTTCAGGCCATGTACCCTTTCCTCTTCCCTCTCTCCTCCCTGCTGTTGTCCAGTGGATGTCATACGCCATATGCCCCCACATGACCTTACCATTATCATGAGTTATTCTTGCCATCTATTAACTAGTCTGCTCTCCCCATTATTCAATATTAGACCCATTTAGCAATCCCTTTTAATGTTTCTTTATCCAGCAAGTGATCATTGTGGCCACTTTTTGTGTCACCGAATATTCATGGTAGAGTTATTCTATCCCTTGGTTCATCATGAGATCATTATAAGATCATATATGGTTCGTCGGCTGTTATAATAGGACCGAAGAAAAGAATACAGTATATGCATTCTTCACCTTTGGGGTAGTACATTGCCTGTGCATACACATGTATAGACTGTGTTAAATAGTTAATTAATTATTTATGTATATGATGAATTTATGTTATGTATATTATATATTTTATATTATAATTTATATTCTATATTTTATATTCTAATAATTTCAACAAGGTCCCTCATGTGACCTCTCTCTGTATGGCTTTCAAGAGTTTCAAGTTTTTCAAAATGTGGCTAGAGGTCCGTTTTAGGACTAAATATGAAAAGCTGTCCCTTTTAATTCATGTTTATGTGCCGTGCGGATCCCCCTGTGTCAGCAAAGGTCGTCCACTAGTAGGCTGATTGCGGCGCTCAATGTTATCTGTCGGAGCGTCAGATGGGGTATGTCCTGTCCCACCGTTGTCGTCCCCTCCTCCTGTGTGGCAATGGACCACCGCTATAGGCCGCAGGTGACAGCCTGGAGCACTCCTCCGTTTTCACCTCCGGGTCACTGAGCTGGCTTGCGTTCCACAAGTGTGTGGACGCCAGCTTATCTTTAGGCACACTCACTGCCCCTGCCCTGCAACAGGAGACTGGACCAGGTGCGATGAGGATGAAGCGGCAAACACTTGACTGCATTACTATTTGCGGCTGGTTATTGAGGTATGCTACTAATGCACATTTACCTGATTGATGTCTTTATTTATATTGATTCTGGCTGACCTCTGCTGGCTGTAATGGGGTGACATGCATTAGCGCTTTCTGTCTCCCCGTTGTCTCTTTGGTGGCAGTCCGGAGCGGCACATATACATGTATGTATTTACATATTTACATGTATGTATACATATAGATGTACCTCTATTTATATAGAAATGGAGGATTGATTTCTTGTATGTTCATTATGACTTTTATTATTATTATTATTAGCATGTGCCTGATTGTGGGTGTTCAGTGGTAAGGAGGTGCATCATATGAGCATTTATTTACTATTGGAGGTGGCAATGTTCCCCTCCTCCTCCTCCTCCCAATGCCTCGCCTCTTAGAGGAGGGAGGGATCTGAGTCACCTACATTCAGGTATTTAAGAGGGACAACTCATTTGATCGCTAGGCTCTGAGGAAGAGGGTTCGCCCTGGAAACGCGTTAGCCTTGCGTAGGATGCCATTTGGATCCCCCTTAGCTGTGGTGGAGTTTTACTGAAGTCACTGTCCATGACTTACATGCTTTTGATATTGCTCCGCTTGTGAGTATATTTTATGCTTCATTTTAAATTTTAATAAATGGTCTTATGATATTGCACTAGGTCGGTGCGCCCCTCTCTTTTTTTTTTGTTTTTCTTAGTTCTATTTGGATTCCCATGGTCCTGAGGAGGGCAGCAAGACCATCTAGTGCATAGAGAGTGGAACATTTATAAAGGTCGTGTCCCTGGTTAGGCCACCACTTTTGTGCTCATACGTTTACATACCTTGGCAGAATTTATGATTTCTTGGCCATTTTTCAGATAATATGAATGATAACACAAAAACATTTCTTTCACTCATGGTTAGTATTTGACTGAAGCCATTTATTATAATTATTTTTAAATCATAATGACAACAGAAACTACCCAAATGACCCTGATCAAAAGTTTGACACAAAGGGGTTTGAAAGGCTATTAAAGGTAACCCTCCTCACCTGTGATCTGTTTGTTTGTAATTAGCGTGTGTGTGTATAAAAGGTCAATGGATTTCTGGACTCCTGACAGACCTTTGCATCTTTCATCCAGTGCTGCACTGACGTTTCTGGATTCTGAGTCATGGGGAAAGCATGACAATTCTTTTGCTTTCCCCGTGACTCAGAATCCAGAAACATCAGTGCAGCACTGGATGAAAGATGCAAGGGTCTGTCAGGAGTCCAGAAACTCATTGACCTTTTATACACACACACTAATTACAAGCAAACAGATCACATGTGAGGGTGGTTACCTTTAATAGCCATTCAAACCCATTTGTGTCAACTTGTGTGCATGTTATCAGGCCAAAATCGCTAGGGTATGTAAACTTTTGATCAGGGTCCTTTGGGTAGTTTCTGTTGTCATTATGATTTAAAAAGAGTAAGCATAGTTGATTGATAATAAATGGTTTCAGCCAAAAAACAACCATGAGTGAAAGAAATGTTTTGTGTTATCATTCATATTCTCTGATAAACGGCCAAGAAATCATAAATTCTGCCAGGGTATGTAAACTTATGAGCACAACTGTATATAACGCAGTGTATTGAAGCGGTTAAGGGGAACCCCCAAAATCCTTTCCAGACCCTTATCCAAGCATGCAACCTGGTAGGTTAGGATGGGGGGTACAAGCGAGCACCCTCCCTCCTGAACCATACCAGGCCACATGCCCCCAACAAGGGGAGGGAGCTTTGGGGTCCCCCCAAAGCACCTTGTCCCCATATTGATGGGGACAAGGGCCTCTTCCCAACAACCCTGGGCTGTGGTTTTTGGGGTCTGCGGGCGGGAGGTTTATCGTTTTAATAAGGGGGCCCCCAGATCCCACCCCCTATATGAATGGGTATCGGGTACATTGTACCCCTACCCATTCACCAAAACGTGTCAAAAAAGTAAAAATGACAGAAGACAGTTTTGGAAAATTCCTTTATTAAAAAAAGTGCCCCACAATGTACATCTATTGTCAATCATGGCACCAAAGGACGAAAAAATAAAAAGAATGAAAAAACACATCTGCCTCTTTTAGAGGCAACTCCCCAAATGGGCTGTCTTTGGTTTGACAGCTCTTATGAAAACTGTGATAGGTAGTGAGGAGTGAAATCAAAAATTTATGCCCTTAGAAATCCTGAAGGTGATGATTGATTTTCGGGGTCCTGTACATGGCTAGGCTCCCAAAAAGTCTCACACATGTGGTATCCCCATGCTTAGGAGAAGCAGCAGAATGTATTTTGGGGTGTAATTCCACATATACCTATGGCATGTGTGAGCAATATACCATTTAGTTACAACTTTGTGTAAAAGTTTTTTTTTTTTCTTTTTTTTTCAATCACTTGTGACAAAAAAATAAAATGTTCAGTGGGCTCAACATGCCTCTCAGAAAATTCCTTGGAGTGTCTATTTCCAAAAAGGGTTCATTTGGAGGGGTTTTGTACTGCCCTTCCATTTTAGCATCTCAAGAAATGAGATAGGCAGTCATAAACTAAAAGCTGCAAAAATGTACCCTAGTTTGTAGACACTATAACTTTTACACAAATCAATAAATATACGCTTATTGAATTTTTTTTACCCAAGACATGTGGCTGAATACATTTTGGCCTAAATGTATGACTAAAATTGAGTTTTTTGGATTTTTTAATAACAAAAAGTAGAAAATATTTTTTTTTTCTAAAGTGTTGTTTTTCATTTATATCGCAAAAAATAAAAATCCCAGATGTGATCGAATACCATCAAAACAGAGTTCTATTTATGGGAAAAAAAGGACACAAATTTTGTTTGGGTACAGCATTGCATGACTGTGCAGTTACCAGTTAAAGCAGTGCAGTGTCAAATTGTAAAACGTGCTCTGGTCATTAAGGGGGTAAATCCTTCCAGGGCTGAAGTGATTAACCAAGATCTTAAAATCCCTCTCTCTAAAAAAAGTTTTTGTTTTTTTTTGGACCCTATTGGGGGACTTATTCCCTTATTTTTTATCAGTGTCACACCCATAAAAGAAATGGAGGTGCAATCATTACAGGGGCAGGAAGGCAAGGACAGCAAGAACCTCTAACCATTTTTGCTCTACTCAGAATAGGTTTGTGTTACTGTATCTTAATCCCCTTTGGAAAGATTTTCCATCACTTCCTGCACTGCTAGAATTGAATGTAAAAATATTTCCGATTAGGACATAGATGGTGTCAAAAATCTGACAGACATCCTAATTCTTCGCCACTCTATCCAAAGCTCAAAACAATCGGTTAGAACTGGGATTCAAATTTATACTTTATTAGATGCAATACATAAACTATGTGAACATGTGCAATATGTACTGTATATACAGTATATATACGGTATATACAGCACTGCGCAAACATTTAAGGCAGGTGTGAAAAAAAGGCTGTAAATTTAAGAAAGCTTTTAGTGCTTTCAGAAATAAAAAAAAGTGTTACTACTTTATTTTTGTGAATTAACAAAATGGAAAGTAAATGAACAGAAGAGAAATTCAAATTAAATCAACGTTTGGTGTGGCCACCTTATGCCTTCAAGACAGCATCAAATATTAAATTCTTCTAGGTACACTTGCACACAGTTTTTGAAGGAACTTGGTAGATAGGTTGTCTCCAAACATCAAATCATCTAATCACAAATCTGCTGTGGATGTAGGCTGCCTCCTCTCCTTCTTTCTCTTCATGTAATCCCAGACAGACTCGATGATGGGATCAGAGCTCTGTGGGAGACAAACCGTCACTTCCAGGACTACTTATTACTCTTTACTCTGAAGATAGTTCTTAATGGCATTCGCTGTATGCTTGGGATCCTTGTCCTGCTGCAGAATACATTTCTACAATACAATCACACTCCTCCCTGATGGTATGGAATGATAGATAAATATCTGCCTTTATTTATCAGCATTGTGGACACCATTGATCCTGACCAAACCTCCAACTCCATTTGCAGAAATGCAGCCCCAAACTTTCAAGGAACCTCCACCATGCTTCACTGTTGCCTGCAGACATACATTATTGTACTACTCTCCAGCCCTTCAAAAACAAACTGCCCCCTGCTACAGCCAATTTTTTCAAATTTTGACTCACCAGTTCAGAGCAACTGCTGCCATTTTTCTGCACCCCAGTTCCTAGGTTTTCATGCATATGACATGGAAACAAGGTTAAATGACTCAGCTATGCACAAAACATGGCAGCAGGTGCTGATGAGTCAAAATTTATCTAGATGATATGGTTATTTGGAGCACAGACTGGGGGTCGGGGACATGCTGGCTGCAGGGCAGGTGAAGCTTTAAGGGCTCAAATGAATGCTTAGGCGTGGGCCTGCGGGTGCTCATACTATTGTGTGCAGGTGCGTGCATACAGTGCCTTGAAAAAGTATTCATACCCTTTAAATTTTACACATTTTGTCATGTTACAACCAAAAATGAAAAAAGTATTTTATTGGGATTTTATTTTAAGACCAACACAAAGTGACACATAATTGTGAAGTAGAAGGAACATGATAAATGGTTTTCAACATTTTTTACAAATAAATATGTTAAAAGTGTGGCGTGCGGAGGCGTGGCCTGGTTTCGGAGCGTGATGGCTGCTTAGAATGAGTGCTCCGCCATCCAGAGCTACAATTTGAGCTGAAATTAGCAGGAGAGAGCTGAATTAGGAGGATGAGAATGACCAGGAGAAGTGGGTCCACCTCCAGATCTCAGATGGATCCTTCCACCCAGCTGAGCCGGAGTATTCCAGCTATGTTCCGCACGCAACATGGGGACTTGCAGGTCTCATCTTAAGCCTCAGAGCGTGGCATAGGAGACTACGTCACTACTGTTGACACTCTTGGGGCATCCAGCACAGGTACGCCAGCATCTCATCCCTCGCCCTTGATATGCACCGGCACAATTTGTGGGTAAGGGGGATATGAGAGTTAGTGGAGGGCCCTCAGTTGCAGTCAGTTGTCTGGGCAATCTTCAATACACTACTGGGCAGGCCACCAGATGCACCTGTAGAAATAGAAAGGTGTCACAGGGCCCTCAGGCCTCAGGGTAAAGATACTGACCCACCATAAGAAACAGTCTGCTGCTTGGTCAGTTTTACTCAAAAGGAAGACATATTGTGCTTAGCCAGGGCTGGGCTGAGACAAAAATTTGGCCCTGGACTTCATCCAGACCAGCCCACTTTAATTTTGCACCTCAATACTAATGCAAGGTTCACTAGATATCTTTATCCCACAAGACCTCATGGCCCCCCTTGAGCTGAGCTCAAGGGAACAGTGCAATGGTCCTAGGGGAGAAAAAGCCCATGTTCATGCCGAATAAGGAAAGGTACATGTTTAATAAACTGAGCAATCATTTTCCTTAGTTCATCCAAGAAATATCACAATCAACACCTATCTAAACTTCTAAGAAAGGGGAAGAAAGGGTCCTCTGGTATTAAACCTTTTTCATATTGGCTGATTGGAAATTGCTATCATAGTTTTTGCAGGACATACACTCGTAACATTGCTTATCAGCCATATAAAGAAAAAAAAGGCATTATAGTTACGTGCTAAGAGCCATGTGTTGGGGAAGCTGCTTCGAGGTCGTGTATGCCTGACACCCCAATGGGAACTTTCTGTGACCAGGCATTTGAGAAGGACCCCTTGCTTTCAGTCTTGATCCTGATGTCCTATAGAATATTTTATTTGTCAGGGGGTAACGTAACTGCTCTTATTGGTTGGGTTCAAATATAAGAGTAGGGGAGATGTCCAAATCGTAGAGATTGCGCTTCATTATGCTATGATTCCTATGATTTGTTATTGGATGGAATGTTTTTAAGTAGAGAGGCTAAATTTATTTAAATTTATGCTGGGGATTTTATAAGGCGCCAGAAGCCTTAGATGAGGACAGCCATGCATGCCAATGTTTATGAAACAAATGTGCCCTTCCTTCTTTGTAAGCGAGAATCTTTTCCATTATGCCTTGGGTATTTACTCTTGAGATGACTTCTTCCATAGTTGGAGAAGTGCTTGTTTTCCAATTGGCTGCTATAGAGATCCTGGCTGCGTAGAGTATGTGTACTGTTGCTTTGCTTTTTAAGTAGGGAAGGGATTCTATTCCTAGATTCAATAGAGCCAATTCCAGGGTTAATTTACTCTTATTGCCCGTGATCTCTGCAATGAGAGCAGATACACTGTCCTAAAAGTGTTGTAGGTTTTTGCAGAACCACAGTGTGTGAAGGAGGTTACCTGTGGCTTGGCATTCCCTCGGACATGAAGTTATCCATTTTTACTATTTGGATTTTGGCAGAGGGAAGATTGATCGGCAGGCCAAAGCATTTGGAGGTATTTACTTTATAGTATGAAACTCTTCCATAGGTGTCGAGTACTGAATGAAGTGTAGCCAGAGAGGAGTCTGGGTTAGTTACGGTCAAGATGACATCGTCAGCAAATAGTCCTAGTTTATGCTCAATGGTTCCTACTTTTATTCCCTGGATTTCTTGGTTCTGCCTAATATATTCTGCCAGGGGCTCTATGACTAGCAAAAAGATAACCGGGGATAGTGGGTACCCCTGTCTAGTACCATTGGTTAGTTTGAATCTGTCTGATAGTAGTCCTGAGGTTAATACTCTTGCGGAGATGTTAGAGTAGATTGCCATGATTGCTGTGTGAGCAAAGCCATTTATGCCAAATTTGGAGAGGGGTGCGGACAGATACCCCTAGTGCACTCTGTAGAAAGCTTTTTCTGCATCCAACGCAAGAAATGGACTGGGGGTACATGTGAGCTCCACATGTCTGAGCAGGTCAATCATCCTCCTCATTCCATCTGGGGCTTGCTTACCTTTTACAAATCCTACCTGATCCAATCCAATTAGGGTTTGAGTGACTTCCATTAATCTGTTCGCTAGGACTTTTGCATATATTTTTAGGTCCGAGTTGAGCAAAGATATGGGCCTGAAGTTTTGGTCCTTACCGGGCTTTGGAATTGTGACCACAATCGCTTGGAGCATCTCCTTTGGGAAGGTGCCTGTTGTTGCTGCAGTATTGAATACTTTTTTTTAATGTTGGAGTGAGTATATGCATAACGGCTTGATAGTACTCGACTGGGAAGCCATCTGCTCCAGGGGATTTGTGTTTAGGTAGGGATTTTATTACTTGCCGAATCTCTTCGTCGGATATGGGTTTGTTTATTTGTTGGGAGGTTTCTACCTCTATTGAGGGTAAACTGATTTTGCTCAGGAACTCATTTATTTCACCTGCTATGGGCTGGTGGGTGCTTGTTTCTTTGTTCAGATTATAGAGGGATTCATAATAATCTCTGAAGTAATTTGCGATGTCTTTGGGATTATGGGCTATCTCTTCTGTCTTGTAGTGTTTAAGCATTGCTAAGTTGGACCGGGCTTGTCTTTTTTTGAGTTGGGATGCCAATAATTTGCCTGCCTTATTGGTCTGAGAGTAGTATGTTAACTTCAGTCAATTGAAGTATATATTGTAGTCCTCTTTTAGTGCCTGCCGTAGTTCCTCACGGCTTGCATTGAGCTGTTGTAGGGTGCCATTATTTGCAGAGTCAGTTGTTTTATGCTTGGCTTCTAATTCAGCTATTTTTTTGTATATTTCAGAGATGCATTTTGTTTTCTTTTTTCTTTCCCTGGCAGCTATCTGAATTAATGCGCCTCTAGCGGTGGCCTTATGGGCACCCCAAATTGTTGTGGGAGAGCATTAAATTGAAAGTATTCATCTAGTTTCTTGCTCATTTCTTCTCTGATTTGGGGGTGGGAGAGGAGGTATGTATTATTACGCCATAAGGTGGTTTTTTCGTACCGCGCACGTGTCTTCTATATCTATAGTGACTGGGGCGTGGTCTGACCAGGTTATATTCAAGATACTTGCTTTTGCCACCTTTTGCAATGTGAATTTGTCAACTAAGAAAAAATCTAGTCTAGCATAGATACCATGTACAGAGGAGTAATGCGAATAATCTCTCTCTGTGGTGTGCAGGCAGCGCCAAGGATCATATAGATCCTTTGATAGGCAGTGTGGTCCCAGGTGCGGGCGCCACCTCTGCCCCACAGCCGAGGAGTCCAGTACATTGTTCATTACCACATTTTATTAGATTACCTTTTTGCATAGTTTGATTTTCTTAACAATTGTTTTAATAAATTTCACTGGTTGCTTATTGGGCGCATATATGTTTGCTAAAGTATATAGAGCATTGTTGATGTCACGGTCCTGGCGGTGGAGTCTGTCTTATGCAGGGAACAACCACTCTTACACACCCGATTCGTGGTCCCCTGGTAGTATAAACAGGAAGTCCCAGAGTGCGGAACGGCACGAGGGCTGGATGGTCACTGGTGGTGGTGTGAAGCTCCAGATAGTCGTGCAGGCAGATGGATGGTTGTGCAGGCTGGGTCGGCAACTGGCAGGCAAGCAAGGTAGATAAGAGTCAGGCAGAGAATGGTCAAAGTCCAAGCAGGGTTTGTTAGCGGGCTGGCGACACAGTACAAAGGGGTCAGGCAAGCGGATGGTCGTGGAGAGCTGGGGCCGGGGCAGGCAGACAGATAGCAGGTCAGGACAAGCCAGGTTGGATCACAGAGGCAGAAACAATACAGGAACAGGTATCAGGGAACAGAGCTGGAGCTCACAGGTACTCAGACACTGTAGAACAGACAGCACTTGCTGACAGGTGCAGGAAGTTCAAATAGCGTTGTTTGGCACCGTTTCAGGCGTGTGTGCGCGCATGGGAGCACACACATTGACGCGCACGGGTGCGCGCAGACGCGCATGAACGCGCGCCCAATAGTGTCAAAACCACAGAAACTGGCGGGCTTTTCCTAACACTACCCCTCCAAGAGGCAGCCTCCAGATGCCCAGCTTAGCCAGCTTGGCGGGATTGTTATCCTTAAAGGTTCGGATGCAATCGTCGGCATGGAGGTTGGTTTTGGGCTCCCATGAGCTCTCTTCTGGCCTGTAGCCTTTCCACTTCACCAGATACCGGACCCCGCCACCCCTTCTTCTGCAGTCGAGTATCAACTCCACCTCGAACTCCTCTGCTCCATCAATCAGGACGGGGGGCGGGGGAGCTACAGCTTTATCGGAAAAGGGATCCTGGGCCACCGGCTTCAGCAAGGACACATGGAATACTGGATGTATCCGTAAGGAAGGGGGGAGCTCCAACTCAAAAGAGACTTGGTTGATTTTTCTGCTAACTGGGAAAGGACAAATAAAATGAGTACCCAGCTTTTTAGATGGGCAAGCAAGCCTCAGGTCCTTAGTTGAGAGCCAGACCTTGTCAACAGGTTGGAGGTTGAGCCCGCCCCATTTCTTCTTGTCGAAGGCCGCTTTGGTGGCTTCTTGTGTCCTGGAAAGTGTGTCTTGCAAGAGCTTCCAGTTAGCCCGAACAAATTGTGCAGATGCATGTGCCACTGGTACTGTAGTTTCCACTGCCAGGCTCGGGAGAACGGTGGGGTGGAACCCATAGTTGGCCCAAAAGGGGGATTGCTTGGTGGCGGAGTGCACCGAATTATTGTATGCAAACTCTACCAGGGGTAGCAACGTGCACCAGTCGTCCTGAGAGTAGACGGAAAAGCAGCGGAGGTATTGCTCCAATGTCTGATTTGTCTTTTCGGTCTGGCCATTGGTTTGGGGATGATAGGCGGTGGAAAAGGACAAATCAATCTTCAGGGTAACACAGAGAGCTCTCCAGAACCAAGAGGTGAACTGCACCCCCCCCCCAGCCGGACACTATGTTCACTGGAACACCATGCAGCCGGATGATCTCTTTAATAAAGATTTCTGATGTCTCTTTCGCTATGGGTGTGCCCCTCATAGGGAGGAAGTGGGCCATCTTGGTTAGCCGGTCAACCACCACAAAGATGGTTCTGTATCCTTTAGCAGGGGGCAACTCCACAATAAAGTCCATGGAAATCTTGGACCATGGGCGGTCCAGGATGGGAAGAGGTTTCAGGAGACCCCAGGCTTTGGTTTTGTCTGATTTACTTCTGGCGCAGGTAGCACAAGAGCAGACATAGGCTAGACAGTCTTCCAAAAGCAGTGGCCACCAGAATGAGCGCAGAATCAGCTCAGCGGTTTTCCGAGAGCCGAAATGACCGGCAAGTTTGTGGTCATGATGGACCTTGAGCACAGCAGGGCGTAGTTCCTGAGGGACGTAGATATGGTTGTGGTGCCACCAGAGACCATCTTTCCAGGTGAGTCCTTGGACAGGGGGTGCAGGCGAACAGACAGAGTTTCTCCGGATTTGAAAGAGCAAGTCATCCTGTGTAAGTAGGAAATTCCTGGGCTGAAGGATGGTGTCTGGAGGAGTAGATGTTCCGGGTTCCGTGTACATACGGGACAGAGCGTGCTGGGCTCCCTCCAACAGCGCCATTCCTCCAGCGCGGCCTTAATGGCCAATAGCTCCCTGTCACCGACGTCATAGTTCGTTTCCAGGGCAGTGAGCTTGCGGGAGAAGAAAGCTACCGGATGACGAAGTGCCCTTGCTCCCCGTCTCTGGGACAGGACCGCTCCCTCTGCCCTCTCTGAGGCATTCATCTCCAGCACACAGGGCAACGTGGCATCCGGATGTTTCAGGATAGGTGCTGATGTAAAAAGTCCCTTTAGAGCCTGAAAGGCATCCTGGACTTTGGACAACCACTGGAACCATTGACCCTGCTTTGTGAGACGGGTGATGGGGGCGATGATTGCCGAGAATCCCTTTATGAATCTCCTATAGAAATTTGCAAATCCAAGGAACCGTCGGACCCCTTTTTTATCCACAGGTTCCAGCCAGTCCAGAATAGCGGATCTATGGTGACCCCTGAGACCGTTTTCAGTCCTAGAAACTGGATGGTAGAGCGCTCAAAAGCACATTTCTCAGCCTTCGCATATAGTCCATGCTGCCGTAAGCGGCTCAGGACACAGCCCACATGTTTCCGATGCTCTTCCAGGGAAGGAGAGAAAATTAGGATATCATCCAGATATATTATGACGAAGATATCCAAGTAATCCCGGAATATATCATTGACCAGATGCTGAAATGTAGCAGGGGCATTGCAGAGCCCGAAGGGCATAACGAGGTACTCGTAATGGCTGAAACAAGTCCAGAAAGCGGTGTTCCACTTATCACCCTCTCTGATGCAGATTAAATTGTATGCCCCTCTGAGATCGAGCTTAGTAAACACGGTGGCCGACCCAAGCCTTTGAAAGAGCTCCAGAACAAGTGGGAGAGGATATCGGTTTTTGACCATAATACGATTCAGCTCACGATGGTCTATGCAGGGACGGAGGGAGTGCCAGGAGCTAGATGGTCTGATGAACCCCTTGGCCAAGTTTTCATCCAGATATGCTTTGAGAGCTGCTAACTCCGGTTCAGATAGTGGGTAGATGCGACCAAAGGGGACCTCAGTGCCTGGCAGCAACTCTATGGGGCAGTAATAAGGTCTGTGCAGAGGGAATTGGTCTGCCCCCTTCTTGCTGAAGACATCCAGGTATTCGTGGTACACTGGAAGCACCGCTTCACAGGTTTCTGCGTCTGGTCCAGAGTCCAAACTAAGAAGAGATGGGCCAATGTTCCGGGAGGGAAGCAGGCAGTGTTGGCCACAGTAGGGAGAAGGGAATTGAATAAGTCCGGAGGACCAGTCTATGCTGGGGCTATGTGCCCGGAGCCAAGGCAGCCCCAGGATGATGGGGAGCAGGGGTGACGCTATAACGTCAAGAATCAGGAGTTCCTGGTGCCCTTTGCCGGTGGATACGGGAATTAGTTGGGTCTCCATTGTCACCTGGCCCAATTTGAGGGCCGTCCCGTCTGCCAAGCACAGGCTGAGCGCCCGGCATCTCTGTCTCTCCTCTGGAGTGAGGGATGGGAGCAGGACGCCAATCTGCATGGGTTCTGGCTCCTCCATTGGCGCGGCTGGCGCTGGTATAGGAGCCACATGGCTGGGGACCCGGGACATCATCCAGGTTAGACGGGGTCCCGCGGAAGTGCCTGCCTATTTGAATGGCCAGGTTAATTAAGGCTTCCAGGGTGCCAGGCACCCCGACATGGGCAAGCTCATCTTTCAGTGGCTCAGAAAGTCCTAGGCGGTACTGGTAGCAGAGTGCTGCGTCATTCCAGGAGGTGTCAGCACTCCAATGCTGGAACTCTGCCTTGTAGTCCTCCGCGGTGCGCCGACCCTGCTGCAGGGTATGCAGGGTGGCCTCGGCGGTGGCTGCAAGGTGAGGGTCCTGATACAATTTGGCCGTGGCATCAAAGAAACCCTGCAGAGTAGCCACTTCTGGTGCCCGCTGTTCCCTGAGTCGATGGGCCCATGTCTGCAGTTCTCCTTGCAACAGGGATATCACCAGGCCACCTTGGTGGCTTCCAAAGAAAAGGTGCATGGCTGTAGGCCAAAGTACAACACACAGGAGCTGCGGAAGGCCCAGAACTTGCTCCGATCCCTCGCAAACTTATCAGGCAAGGGGACCTTAGGCTCCGATGGCAGTGCCACAATGGTGCGACCTGCTGCAGCTCCGCTTCCGGGTGCAGATGGTGCAGAGAGTTCACGCACTTGTTCCTGCAGCTGGGTGTAGCCGTCCTGCAAGTTCTTTATGGCTTGTGTGAGCCCGGCCAAGTGGGCGCACAGCTCGTCCATGGCAGAGGGTGTTCCCTGTGCAGACTCGGACATGGCTGTCAGTTACTGTCACGGTCCTGGCGGTGGAGTCTGTCTTATGCAGGGAACAACCACTCTTACACACCCAATTGGGGGACCCCTGGTTGTATAAACAGGAAGTCCTGGAGTGCGGGATGGCACGAGGGCTGGATAGTGGTGGTGGTGTGAAGCTCCAGATAGTCATTCAGGCAGATGGATGGTCATAGAGGCTGGGTCTACAACTGGTAGGCAAGCAAGGTACAGAAGGGTCAGGCAGAGAATGGTCAAAGTCCAAGCAGGGTTCGTTAACGGGCTGGCGGCACAGTACAAAGGGATCAGGCAAGCGGATGGTCGTGGATAGCTGGGGTCGGGGCAGGCAGACAGATAGCAGATCAGGACAAGCTGGGTCGGATCGCAAAGGCAGGAACAAGTATCAAGGAACAGAGCTGGAGCTCACAGTTACTCAGATGCTGTTGAACGGATGTGTGCGCACGCACAGGAGAAACTGGTGGACTTTTCCTAACAGTTGATCTCTGCAATCAGGACAATATATTTCATCTTTCATCAATTTGTTTGTCGTGGATCGTGAGAGATATCAAGTCTTTGAAAGCAATAATAACTCTGTTCCTATTTCTGTTGTCATTGGCCGTGATTACATGGGGGAATTTATTGTTGGTGCATTTCAGAGGGTCTGGGTTAGGAAAATGGGTCTCCTGTACACAAAGTATTTCACATTTTTGCTCCAACGCAGTGTTCCACAGTGTCTTTCATTTGTACGGGCTGTTAAGGCCTCTGGCATTAATAGATAGCAGTTTAAGGGACATTCCTGAGGTGTGTGTAGCTGGATGCCATCCAATGGGGCTAAGGTATAAGAGCAGACTGGATGTCATTGGACTCATGCTGTGGGATAGAATCAGGTCATGGACAGTAGTGTGTGTCTTTTGAATAGATGTAACTATAGTTGAGCGGACACCTGGATGTTCAGGCTCGGCGGGTTCGGCCGAACTTCGCAAAAAAGTTTGGGTTCGGTACTGAACTTGACCCGAACTTGACCCGGAGCCCAAACCCCATTGAAGTCAATGGGGACCCGAACTTTTCGGCACAAAAATGGCTGTAAAAAAGTCCTGGAAAGTGCTAGAGGGCTGTAAAGGAAGTAAAATGGGGGTAAGAGTAGGACAAGTGCCCTACAAAAAATGGGGATGGGGAAAATAACTTAAAATCAAAAAAAAAAAATAAAAATGGGAAGGGGGGGTGGATGTGGAGTAGGAGCCTAGAGGTTGACTAGGCCGTGACCGTGGCATTGTAGGTGGAAGTGGCGGTGGTCGAGGAGTAGGAGGTAGCCAACACTTTTTGTTGTTTGTTTTTTTTTTTTCCTAATTGGGGTAGCCCACAAAATATTGAGGCATATTCAAAAAAACAAGTATACCAATGGCTGTGTGAGGCCGGTCTAAATGTCTATTCTGCACAAGGTACAGAAAAGTCTTGTGGGATCATTTTAATAAACGTTAGCTTGTCTACGTTGGCTGTGGACAGGCGGCTGCACTTGTCTGTGATAACGCCCCCTGCCGTGCTAAACACACGTTCAGACAATACACTGTCTGCAGGGCAGGCCAGCACCTCCAAGGCATAAAGGGCAAGCTCAGGCCTTGTGCCCAATTTGGAGACCCAGAAGTTGAATGGGGCAGACCCATCAGTCAGTACGTGTAGGCGTGTGCACACATATTGTTCCACCATGTTGCTGAAATGTTGCCTCCTGCTAAGACATTGCCTATCAGCTGGTGGTGCTGTTTGTTGTGGCGGGCTGCTGACAAAGCTTTGCCACATTTCAGCCATGCTAACCCTGCCTTCTGAGGTGCTGGCGGTGGCACAGCTGCATTGGCGGCCTCTTCCTCATCCTCCTCTGCCTTCGCCTTGTGCTTCCACTGAGCCCCCGGTGTCATTTGGGAATGCCCTCAGCAGCGCGTCTACCAGTGTGCGCTAGTAGTCACGCATCTTCCGATCACGCTCCAGTGAGGGAATTAAGGACAGCACGTTGTCCTTGTAACAGGGATCCAGCAGGGTGGCCACCCTGTAATTGGCACAAGTTACAATGTGGGCAACTCAGCTGTCATTGCGCAGGCACTGCAGCACGTAGTCGCTCATGTGTGCCAGGCTACTCAGAGGCAAAGACAAGCTGTCCTCTGTGGGAGGGGTTGTACCATCTGTGTCCTCCGTATCCCCCCAGCCATGCTCCAGTGATGCCCACGAGCTGCGTTGGGTGCCACCCTGCTGCGGTTCCTCCTCCTCCTCATCATCTTCCTCATCCTCCAGAACAGTGCCCTGGCTTGAATATTTTTTACCTGGCCTATGCTGGTGCAGGAACCCACCCTCCGAGCCACTTGTGAATGACTGGCCTGATAACAGTGGAAATGACCCCTCTTCCTCCTCCTCATCCTCCTGTGCCACATCCTCTTCCATCATGGCCGAAGTGTTTTTTCAAGGAGACATAGAAGTGGGATGGTAACGCTGAGAACAGCGTAATCGGCACTGGCCATGTTGGTGGAGTACTCGAAACACCGCAATACCGTACACAGGTCTCACATGGAGGCCCACTCGTTGGTGGTGAAGTGGTGCTTTTCTGCAGAGCGACTGACCCGTGCATGCTGCAGCTTAAACTCCACTATTGCCTGCTGCTGCTCGCACAGTCTCTCCAGCATGTGAAAGGTGGAGTTCCACCTTCTGGGCACGTCGCATAGGAGGTGGTGAGCGGGAAGGCCGAAGTTCCGCTGCAGCGCAGACAGGCGAGCAGCAGCAGGGTGAGAATGCTGAAAGCGCGCACAGACGGCCCGCACTTTCTGCAGCAGCTCTGACATATCCGGGTAGTTTTTTAGAAGTTTCTGTACCACCAAATTCAGCACATGCGCCAGGCAAGGGATGTGCGTCAAACCGGCTAGGCCCAGAGCCGCTACGAGATTTCGCCCATTGTCGCACACCACCAGGCTGGGCTTGAGGCTCAGTGGCAACAACCACTCATCGGTCTGTTGTTCAATGCCCATCCACAGCTCCTGCGCAGTGTGGGGTTTATCCCCCAAACATATCAGTTTTAAAACAGCCTGCTATCGTTTCCCCCTGGATGTGCTGAAGTTGGTGGTGCAATCCTCGGTGGTGGAAGGACATGCGCCAAATGGCTAACCGCCTCAGGCCCATCCGCCACTACATTTGCCCAGTGTGCAGTTAGCGAGATATAGCGTCCCTGCCCGTGCTTACTGGTCCATGTATCAGTGGTTATGTGGACCTTGCCACAGATGGCGTTGCGAAGTGCACACTTGATCTTGTCCCCGACTTGTTTGTGCAGGGAAGGGATGGCTCGCCTGGAAAAGTAGTGGCGGCTGGGCATCAGGTTTTTAAAACTGTCCGTGTCCACCAGACGGAATGACAGCATTTCAAAGGCCAGGAATTTTGAAATGCTGGCATTCGGGGCCAGGGATCGCGGGTGGGTAGAGGGGTACTTCCTCTTTCTCTCCAGTGTTTGGGAGATGGAGAGCTGTAAGATTTCATGGGACCGTGTGGAAATGCTTGGGGACGGTGGCGGAGATGGTGGCGTTGCTGTCACATGCTCTGTTTGCTGGGTGGCAGATGACACTGTCACTGTAGAGGTGTAGGAAGAGGCCGAGGCAGCAGCAGAAGAGGAAGCAGGAGTAGGCCGAGACCTTTCTTGGATTTTGAGGTAATTATTCCAATACAGCTTGTGCCTTGAATTTAGATGCCTGGTGATGCAGGTTGTGCTCAGGTTTAGAACATTTATGCCTCGCTTCAGGCTATCATTGCACAGCGTGCAAACCACTCGTGTCTTGTCGTCAGCACATTATCTGAAGAGCTGCCACACGGGGGAACGCCTTTGAGCTGCCTTTGGTGTGCTAGGTCCCTGGGTGCGGTGGGTAGTAGCAGCCGTACTGTCTAGGGGACGCTCCCTCCACTTTTGCAACCTTTGCTGTGCTGGTGCCTCTGTGCGACCACAACCTCTTCCTCCAAACTGCACACGTCACTCGCATGACCCTCATTCCATGTGGGGTCTAGAACCTCATCATCCTCCTCCACATCATCTTCCACCCACCCTTCACCACTGCCCTCCTTGTCAGTCTACACACTGAGGAAAGCTGCAAAGGTTGACACCTGTGTTTCATCATCATCAGAGACGTGCTGCACTGGTGTTTCCATGTCCTCATCCTGCAACAGAAGAGGTTGGGCATTGGTGCACTTAATGTCTTCCACTTCTGGGGCAGGGCTATGTGGATGGCCCATGGAAAGCACACCAGGAGAGTCATCAAAAAGCATAAGAGTCTGTTGCATGACTTGGGGCTCAGACTGCTTGGCTAATTTACAAGGGGTTGAGGTGAAAGACAGATGGCCATGGGGTTCAGGTGGCAACTCTGAGCTTTCATCAAGGGACTGGGAGGGAGACAATGTGAAGGAACTGGAGGCATTGTCAGCCACCCAATCTACTATCGCCTGTACTTGTTCTGGCCTCACCATTTGTTGAGCGGCATTCGGGCCTACCACATAACATTGAAGGTTCTGTCAGCGTGTAGCTGGCACAGATCGACCACGTCCTCTCCTTCCAACAGGAGCTTCACCAGCACCACCAACACCAGCAGCACCACGCCCACATCCCTTATTTGATGCTCACCTCATTCTGCCCGTAAATGTACTATGTAGCACTATTTATTAATAAAAAAAAGAAGAAGAAATTCTTCTTTTTTTTTGGAAAACAGCAACGTAGACACACTTTTTTATTTTTGTGCAAGAAATGCACCGCTCACACCAACGGCAGGAACCTCTCCCTATAGAACTAGGAGATGATTATAGAACAATAATCTGTCCCTCGCAGGAGCAGCAGGAACCTCTCCCTATAGAACTAGGAGACGATTTTAGAACAATAATCTGTCCCTTACAGCACCAGCAGGATCCTCTCCCTATAGAACTAGGAGATGATTATAGAACAATAATCTGCCCCTTACAGGAGCAGCAGGAACCTGACCCTATAGCAGTAGGTGATGATTTTGGAACAATAATCTGTCCCTTACAGCAACAGCAGGAACCTGACCCTATAGCAGTAGGCGATGATTATAGAACAATAATCTGTCCCTTACAGCAACAGCAGGAACCTGACCCTATAGCAGTAGGCGATGATTTTAGAACAATAATCTGTCCCTTACAGCAAAAGCAGGAACCTGACCCTATAGCAGTAGGCGATGATTTTAGAACAATAATCTGTCCCTTACAGCAACAGCAGGAAACTGACCCTATAGCAGTAGGCGATGATTTTAGAAAAATAATCTGTCCCTTACAGCAACAGCAGGAACCTGACCCTATAGCAGTAGGCGTTGATTTTAGAACAATAATCTGTCCCTTACAGGAGCAGCAGGGACCTCTCCCTATAGAACTAGGAGACGATTTTAGAACAATAATCTGTCCCTTACAGCACCAGCAGGAACCTCTCCCTTTAGAACTAGGAGATGATTATAGAACAATAATCTGTCCCTTACAGCAACAGCAGGAACCTGACCCTATAGTAGTAGGTGATGATTTTAGAGCAATAATCTGTCCCTTGCAGGAACCTGACCCTATAGCAGTAGGTGATGATTTTAGAACAATAATCTGTCCCTTACAGCAATAGCAGGAACCTGACCCTATAGAACTAGGAGATGATATTAGAACAATAATCTGTCCCTCAAAGCAGTAGACTCTACCTAGTCCAGTATCAGATCGTTCTGTAATGCAGGATGAGATGTTATTAGATCTGCAATCTGTCCCTAAAAGCAGGAGTAGTAAACTTTACCTAGTCCAGAATGAGATCATTCTGTAATGCAGGATGAGATGTGCAGTCTGTCCCTCAAAGCAGTAGTAGTAGTAATCTCTACCCAGTCCAGAATCAGATTGTTCTGTAATGCAGGATGAGATGTTATTATATCTGCAGTCTGTTCCTCACAGCACCGGCAGCATCCTCTTCCTACACTAGCCTGAGAGTATGTGACATGCAGCACTACGTGACTCCAGCTTATACAGAGACTGGGTCACATGATGCACTGGCCAATCACAGCCATGCCATTAGTAGACATGGCTGTGATGGCTTCTAAGGGCAAACCAGTGAAACGCTTGTTGATTGGCTGCCCTGCAGTTATTCAATAGGCGGGATAAAATACCCTAACCCAAACTTTTTTCAAATGTCCGGGTTTGGGTCCGGGTTACGGACACCCCAAAGTTCGGTACAGACCCGAACTTTACAGTTCGGGTTCGCTCTACTCTAGATGCAACTGGTAACATGAGATTTGCAAATAGAACGTTCATAACTTATATTAATCGGAAGAATTCTGGAATAACCCGTAAACAAAGTATGGGGAGTAAAAGTAACAGTTCAGCTGAACATCGGGTGTATAATGTAACAGCACGAGTGTTGAACTTACCAGACCGGGTGGTAAGGGTCAATCAGGCTTGTTACCCTGGGATAGAGATGGATATATCTTTCATTAACTGGTCCCTACTTCAGGGGCTAATTTTCCCCTCTTGCCTTGGGTGTAGTTGTTGCCTCCCTTGTTATGTAGAGGGGTGGAGGTTCCAGGTTCTCAGTAGCTCCAGGCCCTTTTCCAGGGAGTTTGTGGAGTATGACTGGTTGTTTCTGTCCAACAGAAGCTAATAGAGTAATAGAGTAATGCCCGCGTAAGGATAAGGGAGGGTATGGCTTTGTTTGGAGAAGCGCATAAGTTGATCCTTGACTTGGTAAAAATGGATCCTGGCTATGACGTCTCTGGCGATTCGCTCTGGAAGGTGAGGAGGCTTGGGCAGCCTATGTACCCTGTCAATGATCAGCTCGGCAGGAGTCAGGGATGGTATAGCTTTAAGGATTAGTTGCTGGATAAAGGGACGGAGGTCTGCCGGCTTTACTGTTTCAGGGACCCCTCGGAATTTTACATTGTTCCTGCAGGCCCTGTCCTCATGATCAGTGAGCTTGAGTTTTATGGCTTGTATGTCATCCTCCACCTCAAAGTGATCATCCACTAATTCATTGTGAGCCAGGGTAACCTCTCTCATTTTGTTTTCCACTGCGTCTATTCTTTGCTCTAGCTCCTCTATATCCTTATGTGTGGCTCTCATGAAATTTGAGATATCCTGCTAGATAGCCCCCCTAAGTGTAAGGAGCATGTCTTTCATCGTTAAATCTGTAACAGGCAGGCCTGTGGTGGGGAATGTGTCTAGCTGCTTAGTATATGCTGGTGTGTGCCCCATCTCATCTCCCTCTGTGCCTGGCTCATCCTGTGCCTCTCCTGGGGAGTTCAGTCTCCTCTTTTGTTTGAGGGGACTGTTGGAGGCTGAGGTTGTTTGTGGGGTTTCCAGAGTGGAGGACTCACCACTGTTCCCCCTGATGGAGCGGGCGCTGGGTGCCGCTGACAGAGTGTGTCCTCCTTCACCGGCGCCATCTTGAGCCTGCTTGTGCGGCGCGGAAGAGAAGAACTCCTTCAGTTTTTTGGGTCCCTCTCGCTCCTTTCTCTTTCCCACGGGTGCCATCGTAGTGTGCCCGGGAAGCCGCGATTGTGCTGTGTGGGATCGCTGTGGAAGGCTGAAGTATACCCAATGTGTCGGAGCGTCTCCTTCACAGCTCCATCCGCTCTGGCTACTCGCTCCACCCCCTCATCAGATAAGATATTTAAACTTGAAGCCCAACACAAATACTCGCTGGCATTCCAGATAACTCAAGACATGGCGGAGACTCACGACCTGCTTTTGGAATAAATCTTTAAAAGAGCAAGCAAGGGACATGTACTATCTCAATGGTTGTTCTATGAACAAGGCAATAAACTGGGCAAACTCCTGATTAAGCAAAAAAAGTGGATGCTAGCTACTACAGTCCACCATATGACGGACAGATCTGGGGTTACTCATTCCAAAAACAAGGACATAGCCTCTCAATTTCAACGCTTTTATAGTAAACTGTACAATCTTTAAACTAGTGAACCAGATCTTTTAGGAGTGGATAAACGTATACAGCTGATCCGGAACTTCTTAAGTTAATATAGTCCTCATCCCTTGTCTAACGAAGATGCATAGGCTATAGAAGCCCCATTGTCCCTGAAGGAATGGGAAGTGACATTAAAATCTACAAAACATGCCAAAAAGCCATCAGGACCTGGGCTTTTACCCAAATATTATAAATGCTTCCCTGACCTCCTAGCCCCGGGTTTTCTTAAAGCATTCAACTCTTTATCCAATGCTCCTTGCTCCTCGACCAGCTTACTAGAAGTGTATATCTCACTGATCCCCAAGGAAAAAAAGACTCAACCAACATTACTAATTACCCTCCGATATTCCTCCTAAATGTGGACGTTAAGCTGTTCTCAAAAATCTTGGCAACTCGGTTGTCCTCACATGTGCCAACATGGGTGGCACTGGACCAAGTAGGATTTGTCCCTGGAAGATAGGCCAGGGACAACACTATTAAGGCCCTGAACCTGCTCCATTGGTTAACTTCCAACCAAAGAGAGGGTTTATTCTTAGCAATGGACGCAGAGAAGGCATACGATTGAGTGATCTGGGAATACATGGTTGAGGTCCTAGGAGCTTTAGAACACATATTTATGCTTTCATCACATCTTTATATGTTAACCCGAGGGCTAAAATCAGAGTCAATGGCCACTTATCGAGCACCTTCTCTATCCATAGTGGAACGTGACTCTACTTTACATCCTCAAGTTGGAACTCCTCCTTCGCTGCACCCAGATATAAAGGGAATACAGGTACATTTTTTTCAATAATTTTTATTGTGATATTCATGAAGATAATCAGTACAGGGAAATGCATCAATATTACATTATTTTTTCTGATGAGCAATAAAGTTGTTTGACATATATAACATGTAGATCAAAGAAACTTATGGTTAGGGGTCTTATTTGTAGGTCTTGACATATCCTAAGTCACCTTTGCCTTTACACAATTGAAGTGGTGTTTTGCTCGGTTTTTACTTTATGAGTAGCGCCCCCCCCCCCCCCCCCCTCCAAGGCCACCCCTTTTGGGAACTGACTGTGGCTTGACATCCCCACCAGCTCACCAGCTTAAGGTGCGTTTTTTCTTTCGACGTGGTTATGTGACATATCTGAATCAGCTTTTAATAAGGTACCCATTCAGGTCTCCTGTTGACTGTTCGTTGTGACTCAGGATAGTCCGTGTCTTCACAAATCTGACCCCTATATAAAACATTGCAGGTAACTATCTTACAATTCTTAGGTGATTCTTTAAATGTGGTATAACCGAGTATTGAAATTAACCTTTATGTTTTACCTAATGAGACTAGAATAAAGTAACAAAGAAGGATTTGGCTCAGATCAAACATCAGGACTAGCGGTATAAGGATAAGGGTAGTACCCAGTGGTCTTTTCTGCCTGTAGTTACACATTCTGGCCAGCTAAGAACTCTAAGCCGGCATGTAAGTCACAGGGAGTTCTCAGGGATACACAGGCAGTAATTGACCTGCAATTAGTCTTCTGATATTGGGGGACCACAGAGCTCAGCAGCACTGCACACCCTCAGCTCTTCATACTTTACTGTTTAACAGGCAGCTTCAACCAACACAGCAACAACTACACTCCTGGTGACTTCTTCACCCTGCATTCAATGCATTGTAGGTGATGCTTCATGACTTACAATGCAGGGATGAAGAAGTCACCAGGAGTGGAGTTGTTGCTGTGTTGGCTGAAGCTGTCGATTTTCATGGAGCCTCTGTGCACCTCAGCATCAAACACCAGAACAAGAGGCATGTCTACTCATGACAATTTCTCTACAATAACTGCTTTCCAATGAATGCCATCTTAAAGCGCCTGATTTTATAATTACATTTTGAACTTTTTTAGACAGATAATGAAGATTTATGTTAGTGAAGCTGGTCAGTTCCAAAAACCAGGGACATTTCTATGGCTCACCATGTGTCAGGGGTTAGTGGAGGATTTCCAGCGTTCCTATTATGAAATAAGGAATTAGGATGGAGCTTGATGGCATAGAACATACATGAAACCCCACATAATACCAGTCTGTGCTGGGTTCTTGTGCAGACCTCACAGCTCATGTAGTTCTTTACCTTTGGGATTTAATGGATGAATGAGCCAGCAATATTTTATTGAGAATTAGAACTGACAGCTGAGTTATACTATACATTCAGTGGGTGGAGTCTATAAGGGGTGTGGCTTCTAAGAAGTGGGAGGGCCCAAAAAGGAAGGGGAGGGGTCTAGCGCCCCACCATCTTAAAACTTCACCAGCCGCCACTGGTAGTACCTGTGATTCTGTTTAATTCACAGAAATAGAAGTACTCTGGACCAGTTGGTCTTTGCTGGAGGCTATCATTAGTTTGTAGCTGTAATGCAAGTTTATTAGTTCAAGAGTGTATTGTTGGTGACTGATTGGATTTCCAATGCCTTGTTAGGCTTAGTCTAGCTGCAAGGAGAATGTGTGTGACCACCTTTCTGACTTGGTATGGGATCTGTTCTATAGTTAGGTTTAGTAGTGCTAGTGCTGGTGTAGTATGTAGTATGGTGCACTGTGTGATATCTGACAAGATACTAAAGATGTTGTTCCAATAGGGGTGTATATGGGAGCAATCCCAAAGTATATTGATTAGATTGTCCCTTGTGGTTTTGAATCACCAACAGAGACCTGGGGTGTTAGTACTGAAAGAGGCTAGTTTTGTGGGTGTTAGGTACCAGTGTAGTGAGATTTTTTGTGTGAGTTCCCAGAGAGCTAAGCACTGTGTGGATTTGTAGATGGATTTTAGGGCTGTTTGCCTTTGGGATTCGGTGAAAGTTTTTCCCAGATCTGACTCCCAACAATGGTGGGAGCCAGATTTGATGAACTCTCTTATGGTGGAATGAGTTGTAGAATGTCAAGATTCCTTTCAGTGTGGTGTTAGGATTGTTTAGGTAATGCCGTACACTGGTATGTAGAGTATAGTTGGGATCTGGAATGTGGGATATGCAGTGTCTTAGCTGGATATAAGTGAAAAGTTCTGTGTGTGGGAGATTGAACTCTGTCTGGAGTTGGTGGAATGTCTTTGGGGACTTCCCTCAAAATAAGTTGTGAATGTGTTTGCTACCCCTTCAGGTCCATTGGGTTAGGGATAGATCTGTGGTTAAGAGTTATAGAGTCTCTAGTGGGATAGGTGGAGTTGAGGTATATGTTTGGGTGGTTCCTAGGCTAGGGAGTTTTCTCCATGTTAGGGCTGAGGCCTTCATGGTAGGGAGAAATACTGTTTGGATTGGGATTCCCAAAGTTATACATAGTAACCATTTTTGTAGGTTGGCACATGGTATTGTTGCAGCTTCTATTTGCCCCCACTGGTGTGAATGGAACCATTCCTGCAATTGAGTTGGTACTGACGCTAGATAATAGTCTTCAAAATTTATGGCTCTTGCTCCTCCTGGCATTTTGTGTTTGATGAGTTTAGTATGTGCGCATCTAGGTTTCTTCCCTTGCCATATATATTTGTTGAGTATGGTTTGGCGTGATCTAAAGTAGGATAAAGGGATTGGTATGGGTATTGTTCTAAATAAATAGAGAAGTTGGGGTAAGTGTATCATTTTGAAAGATGCAAGTCTGCCTGACCATGACAGTTCGTGTTTCGCTAAGTGCTGGTTGTCCGTTTGTAGTATGTTGAGAAAAGGCATACATTTTTTGTTATTTTTGTTAACTGTATTCCTAGATATGTTATAGATTTGTCTGCCTAGGCATATGAGTATTGTGTTTG
>BLSH010557725.1:7672-28383 GCA_018402905.1 Glandirana rugosa | reverse complement strand
ACGCTAATCTGTCCCTCACAGCACCGCCAGGAACCTGTCCCTACTGCAGAATGAAATGATTTTAGAACGATAATCTGTCCCTCACAGCACCGACAGGAACCTGTCCTTACTGCAGTATGAGATGATTTTAGAACACTAATCTGTCCCTCACATCACCGACAGGAACATGTCTTTACTGCAGTATGAAATTATTTTAGAATGCTAATCTGTCCCTCACAGCACCGACAGGAACCTTACCCTACACCAGTATGTAATGATTTTAGAATGATAATCTTTCCCTCACAGCACCGACAGGAACCTGTCACTACTCCAGTATGATATGATTTTAGAACTATAATCTCTCCCTCACAGCACTGCCAGGAAACTGTCCCTACTGCAGTATGAGATGATTTTAGAACAATCATCTGTCCCTCACAGCACCGACTGGAACCATTCCCTACACCAGTATGTAATGATTTTAGAATGATAATCTGTCCCTCACAGCACCGACAGGAACCTCTCCCTACACCAGTATGAGATGATTTTAGAACGGTAATGTGTCCCTCACAGCATCGCAGGAACCTCTCCCTACTCCAGTATGAGATGATTTTAGAATGCTAATCTGTCCATCACAGCACCACCAGGAACCTGTCCCTACTGCAGTATGAGATGATTTTAGAACGATAATCTGTCCCTCACAGCACCGACAGGAACCTGTCCCTACTCCAGTATGAGATGATTTTAGAACGATAATCTGTCCCTCACAGCACCGACTGAACTTGTCACTACTGCAGTACCAAATGATTTTAGAACGATAATCTGTCCCTCACAGCACCGACAGGAACCTCTCCCTACTCCAGTATGAGATGATTTTAGAACAAAAATCTGTCCCTCACAGCACCGCCAGGAACCTGTCACTACTCCAGTATGATATGATTTTAGAACTATAATCTCTCCCTCACAGCACTGCCAGGAAACAGTCCCTACTGCAGTATGAGATGATTTTAGAACAATAATCTGTCCCTTACAGCACAGACAGGAACCTGTCCCTACTGCAGTATGAGATAACGTTAGAATGATAATCTGTCCCTCACAGCAACGACTGGAACCATTCCCTACTGTAGTATGAGATCATTTTAGAACGATAATCTGTCCCCCACAGCACTGAGAGGAACCTCTCCCTACACCATTATGAGATGATTTTAGAACGCTAATCTGTCCCTCACAGCACCGCCAGGAACCTGTCCCTACTGCAGTATGAAATGATTTTAGAACGATAATCTGTCCCTAACAGCACCGACAGGAACCTGTCCTTACTGCAGTATGAGATGATTTTAGAACACTAATCTGTCCCTCACATCACCGACAGGAACATGTCTCTACTGCAGTATGAAATTATTTTAAAATGCTAATCTGTCCCTCACAGCAACGACAGGAACCTGTCCCTACACTAGTATGTAATGATTTTAGAATGATAATCTTTCCCTCACAGCACCGCCAGGAACCTGTCACTACTCCAGTATGATATGATTTTAGAACTATAATCTCTCCCTCACAGCACTGCCAGGAAACTGTCCCTACTGCAGTATGAGATGATTTTAGAACAATAATATGTCCCTTACAGCACCGACAGGTACCTGTCCCTACTGCAGTATGAGATAACTTTAGAACGATAATCTGTCCCTCACAGCACCGACTGGAACCATTCCCTACACCAGTATGTAATGATTTTAGAATGATAATCTGTCCCTCACAGCACCGACAGGAACCTCTCCCTACACCAGTATGAGATGATTTTAGAACGGCAATCTGTCCCTCACAGCATCGCAGGAACCTCTCCCTACTCCAGTATGAGATGATTTTAGAATGCTAATCTGTCCATCACAGCACCACCAGGAACCTGTCCCTACTGCAGTATGAGATGATTTTAGAACGATAATCTGTCCCTCACAGCACTGACAGGAACCTCTCTCTACTGCAGTATGAGATGATTTTAGAACGATAATCTGTCCCTCACAGCACCGACAGGAACCTCTCCGTACACCAGTATGAGATGATTTAGAACTATAGTCTGTCCCTCACAGCACCGACAGGAACCTGCCCCTACTGCAGTATGAGATGCTTTAATACGATAATCTGTCCCTCACAGCACCGACAGGAACCTCTCCCTACGCCAGTATGAGATGATTTTAGAACACTAATCTGTCCCTCACAGCACCGACAGGAACCTGTCCCTACTGCAGTATGAGATGATTGTAGAACGATAATCTGTCCCTCACAGCATCCACAGGAACCTCTCCCTACTCCAGTATGAGATGATTTTAGACTGATAATCTGTCCCTCACAGCACCGATAGGAACCTCTCCCTAAAACAGTATGAGATGATTTTAGAACGATAATCTGTCCCTCACAGCACCGACAGGAACCTCTCCCTACTCCAGTATGAGATGATTTTAGAATGCTAATCTGTCCCTAACAGCACCGACAGAAACCTTACCTTACACCAGTATGAGATCATTTTAGAATGATAATCTGTCCCTCACAGCACCGACAGGAACCTCTCCGTACACCAGTATGAGATGATTTAGAACGATAGTCTGTCCCTCACAGCACCGACAGGAACCTGCCCCTACTGCAGTATGAGATGCTTTAAAACGATAATCTGTCCCTCACAGCACCGACAGGAACCTCTCCCTACGCCAGTATGAGATGATTTTAGAACGCTAATCTGTCCCTCACAGCACCGACAGGAACCTGTCCCTACTGCAGTATGAGATGATTGTAGAACGATAATCTGTCCCTCACAGCATCCACAGGAACCTCTCCCTACTCCGGTATGAGATGATTTTAGACCGATAATCTGTCCCTCACAGCACCGATAGGAACCTCTCCCTAAAACAGTATGAGATGATTTTAGAACGATATTCTGTCCCTCACAGCACCGACAGGAACCTGTCCCTACTCCAGTATGAGATGATTTTAGAACGATAATCTGTCCCTCACAGCACCGACAGGAACTTGTCACTACTGCAATACCAAATGATTTTAGAACGATAATCTGTCCCTCACAGCACCGACAGGAACCTCTACCTACACCAGTATGAGATGATTTAAGAATGCTAATCTGTCCCTCACAGCACTGCCAGGAACCTGTCCCTACTGCAGTATGAGATGATTTTAGAACGATAATCTGTCCCTCACAGCACCGACAGGAACTTGTCACTACTGCAATACCAAATGATTTTAGAACGATAATCTGTCCCTCACAGCACCGACAGGAACCTCTACCTACACCAGTATGAGATGATTTAAGAATGCTAATCTGTCCCTCACAGCACTGCCAGGAACCTGTCCCTACTGCAGTATGAGATGATTTTAGAACGCTAATCTGTCCCTCACATCACCGACAGGATCCTGTCCCTACTGCAGTAGGAGATGATTTTAGAACAATAATTTGTCCCTCACAGCTTTGACAGGAACCTGTCCCTACTGCAGTATGAGATAATTTTAGAACGATAATCTGTCCCTCACAACACCAAAAGGAACCTGTCCCTACTGCAGTATGAGATGATTTTAGAACGATAATCTGTCCCTCACAGCACTGACCGTAACCTGTCCCTACTGCAGTATGAAATGATTTTAGAACGATAATCTGTCCCTCACAGCACTGACAGGAATCTCTCCCTACACCCGTATGAGATGATTTTAGAACGATAATCTGTCTCTCATAGCACCGCCAGGTACCTGTGTCTTGTCCAGTATGAGATGATTTAGAACCATAGTCTGTCCCTCACAGCACCGACAGGAACCTGTCCCTTCTGCAAAATGAGATGCTTTTAGAACGATAATCTGTCCCTCACAGCACCGACAGGAACCTCTCCCTACTCCAGTATGAGATGATTTTAGAACGCTAATCTGTCCCTCACAGCACCGACAGGAACCTGTCCCTACTGCAGTATGAAATGATTGTAGAACGATAATCTGTCCCTCACAGCACCGATAGGAACCTCTCCCTACAACAGTATGAGATGATTTTAGAACGATAATCTGTCCCTCACAGCACCGACAGGAACCTGTCCCTACTCCAGTATGAGATGATTTTAGAACGATAATCTGTCCCTCACAGCACCGGCTGAACTTGTCACTACTGCAGTACCAAATGATTTTAGAACAATAATCTGTCCCTCACAGCACCGCCAGGAACGTCTCCCTACTCCAGTATGAGATGATTTTAGAACGATAATCTGTCCCTCACAGCACTGCCAGGAACCTGTCCCTACTGCAGTATGAGATGATTTTAGAACGATAATCTGTCCCTCACAGCACCGCCAGGAACCTGTCCCTACTCCAGTATGAGATGATTTTAGAATGATAATCTGTCCCTAACAGCACCGACAGCAACCTGTCTTTACTGTAGTATGAGATGATTTTAGAATGCTAATCTGTCCCTCACAGCACAGACAGGAACCTGTCCCTACTGCAGTATGAGATGATTTTAGAACAATAATCTGTCTCTCACAGCACCGACAGGAGCCATTCCCTACTGCAGCATGAGATGATTTTAGAATGCTAATCTGTCCCTCACAGCACTGACAGGAACCTTTTCCTACACCAGTATGAGATGATTTTAGAATGATAATCTGTCCCTCACAGCACCGACAGGAACCTGTCTTTACTATGGTATGAGATGATTTTAGAATGCTAATCTGTCCCTCACAGCACCGACAGGAACTTGTCCCTACTGCAGTATGAGATGATTTTAGAACAATAATCTGTCTCTCACAGCACCGACAGGAGCCATTCCCTACTGCAGCATGAGATGATTTTAGAATGCTAATCTGTCCCTCACAGCACTGACAGGAACCTTTTCCTACACCAGTATGAGATGATTTTAGAATGATAATCTGTCCCTCACAGCACCGACAGAAACCTCTCCCTACACCAGTATGAGATGATTTTAGAACGATAATCTGTCCCTCACAGCACCACCAGGAACCTGTCCCTACTCCAATATGAGATGATTTTAGAACGAAAATCTGTCCATCACTGCACCGACAGGAACCTGTCCCTACTCCAGTATGAGATCATTTTTGAACGATAATCTGTCCATCACTGCACCGACAGGAACCTGTCCCTACTCCAGTATGAGATGATTTTAGAAGGATAATCTGTCCCTCACAGCACCGACAGGAACCTGTCCCTACTGCAGTATGAGATGCTTTTAGAACGATAATCTGTCCCTCACAGCACCGACAGGAACGTCTCCCAACTCCAGTATGAGATGATTTTAGAACGCTAATCTGTCCCTCACAGATCCGCCAGGAACCTGTCCCAACTGCAGCATGAGATAATTTTAGAATAATAATCTGTCCCTCACAGCAACAACAGGAACCTCTCCCTACTCAAGTATGAGATAATTTTAGAACGATAATCTGTCCCTCACAGCACCGACAGGAACCTGTCCCTACTGCAGTATGAGATGATTTTAGAACGATAATCTGCCCCTCACAGCACCGAACGGAACCTCTCCCTACTCCAGTATGAGATGATTTTAGAATGCTAATCTGTCCCTAACAGCACCGACAGAAACCTTACCCTACACCAGTATGAGATCATTTTAGAATGATAATCTGTCCCTCACAGCACAGACAGGAAACTCTCCCTACACCAGTATGAGATGATTTTAGAACGATAACCTGTCTCTCACAGCACCGACAGGAACCATTTCCTACTGCAGTCTGAGATGATTTTAGAACAATAATCTGTCCCTCACAGCACCAACAGGAATCTCTCCCTACACCCGTATGAGATGATTTTGGAACGATAATCTGTCCTACATAGCACCGCCAGGAACCCGTGCCTTCTCCAGTATGAGATGATTTAGAACGATAGTCTGTCCCTCACAGCACCAACAGGAACCTGTCCCTACTGCAGTATGAGATGCTTTTAGAACGATAATCTGTCCCTCACAGCACCGACAGGAACGTCTCCCTACTCCAGTATGAGATGATTTTAGAACGCTAATCTGTCCCTCACAGATCCGCCAGGAACCTGTCCCAACTGCAGCAAGAGCTTTTTTTTGGAACGATAATCTGTCCCTCACAGCAACGACAGGAACCTCTCCCTACTCAAGTATGAGATAATTTTAGAACGATAATCTGTCCCTCACAGCACCGACAGGAACTTGTCTCTACTGCAGAATGAGATGATTTTAGAACGATAATCTGTCCCTCATAGCACCACCAGGAACCATTCCCTACTGCAGAATGAGATGATTTTAGAACGATAATCTGTCCCTCACAGCACTGACAGGAACCACTCCCTACACCAGTATGAGATGATTTTAGAACGCTAATCTGTCCCTCACAACACCGACAGGAACCTGTCCCTACTGCAGTTTGAGATGATTTTAGAACAATAATCTGTCTCTCACAGCACCGACAGGAACCTGTCTGTACTGCAGTATGAGATGATTTTAGAACGATAATCTGTCCCTCACAGCACCGACAGGAATCTCTCCCTACACCCGTATGAGATGATTTTAGAAGGATAATCTGTCCCTCACAGCACCAACAGGAACCTGTGCCTTCTCCAGTATGAGATGATTTAGAACGATAGTCTGTCCTTCACAGCACCAACAGGAACCTGTCCCTACTGCAGCATGAGATGCTTTTAGAACGATAATCTGTCCCTCACAGCACCGACAGGAACGTCTCCCTACTCCAGTATGAGATGATTTTAGAACGCTAATCTGTCCCTCACAGATCCGCCAGGAACCTGTCCCAACTGCAGCATGAGATGATTTTAGAATGCTAATCTGTCCCTCACAGCAACGACAGGAACCTCTCCCTACTCAAGTATGAGATAATTTTAGAACTATAATCTGTCCCTCATAGCACTGACAGAAACCTCTCCCTACACCAGTATGAGATGATTTTAGAAAGATAATCTGTCCCTCACTGCACCAACAGGAACCTGTCCCTACTGCAGTATGAGATAATTTTAGAACAATAATCTGTCCCTCGCAGCACTGCGAGGAATCTTTCCTTCTCCGGTATGAGATTATTTTAGAACAATAGTCTATCCCTTATATCACCGACAGGAACCTGTCCCTACTGCAGTATGAGATGATTTTAGAACAATAATCTGTCTCTCACAGCACCGACAGGAACCTGTCCCTACTGCAGTATGAGATGATTTTAGAATGATAATCTGTCCCTCACAGCACTGCCAGGAACCTGTCCCTACTCCAGTATGAGATGATTTTAGAACGATAATCTATACCTCACAGCACCGACAGGAACCTCTCCCTACACCAGTATGAGATGATTTTAGAACGATAATCTGTCCCTCACAGCACCGACAGGAAACTGTCCCTACTGCAGTATAAGATGATTTTAGAACGCTAATCTGTCCCTCACATCACCGACAGGAGCATGTCCCTAATTCAGTATGAGATGATTTTAGAACGATAATCTGTCCCTCACAGCACTTCCAGAAACCTGTCCCTACTCCAGTATGAGATGATTTTAGAATGATAATCTTTTCCCTCACAGCACCGACAGGAACCTGTCCCTACCTCAATATGAGATGATTTTAGTATGATAATCTGTCCCTCACAGCACCGACAGAAACCTGTCCCTAATGTAGTATGAGATGATATTAGAACGCTAATCTTTCCCTCATAACACCAGGAACCTGTCCCTAATGCAGGATGAAATGATATTAGAACACTAATCTATCCCTCACAGCAGCGGCAGGAACCTCTCCCTATACTAAGTTTGAGATGATTTTAGAATGCTAATCTTTCCCCCATAGCACCGCCAGGAACCTGTCTCTAATGCAGGATGAAATGATATTAGAACACTAATCTATCCCTCACAGCAGCGGCAGGAACCTCTCCCTATACTAAGTATGAGATGATTTTAGAACACTAATTTTTCCCTCAAAGCGGCGGCAGCATCCTCTCCCTACACTAGCCTGAGAGCATGTTATATACAGCACTATGTGACTCCAGCTCATATCGAGCCCTCTTCTTAGGGCAAACGAGTGAAACGCTTGTTGATTGGCTGCCCTGCAGCTATTCAACAGGCGCCAAAAATAATCTGGGTCACATGATGCACTGGCCAATCACAGCCATGCCATTAGTAGGCATGGCTGTGATGGCTTCTAAGGACAAACGAGTGAAACGCTTGTTGATTGGCTGCCCTGCAGCTATACAACAGGTGTCAAAAAATACCTGAATACCGAACCCGATCCCGGACTTTTATTGAAATGTCCAGGATCGGGTTCGGGGCACGGACACCCTAAAGTCCGGTACGGACCCAAACTTTACAGTCCGGGTTCGCTCAACTCTAATGCAGACATCTCCAAGCACCCTGAAAGTTTATATTGGTGATGAAGTTTGATAGGGAAGAGGTGCATTTACGTGCTCTATTGGAGGAGTCTATTAGAGAATTTGGGGTGTCGTTGAAGTCCCCACATAAACTAAGGTGACCAGAGTAACAAGAACAGATACTGATAGAAAGAGTTGAAACTTGTAACTTGTGAGAAACTAATCCAGTGAGGTTATAACACCGGGAGAGTCAGTAGGTGACGTGGAGAATATATGAATTCTTCCAATCCACTGTGGGGGAAAAAAATGGTCAGTGCTGAGTGGAGTTATATATCTGGAAGCTTGTAGCTTATAGCTGGGGAGAGATTGTATTGAGACATATGTGAGATGAGCTCATGTGGGGTTTTGAACCCCGATCTTGATCAAGTGTTATATCTTTCCTTAGAGTGGCATGATGGCAGGGTTCTGCATTGCTCCTTAGGTGGGGCAGAATCCAGTGGGGGGTGAGGGATGCTTCACCATGTATGTAGGAGTTGCATTCCACTTTTTTTTTTTTAATACATTTTATTGAAAGAGTTGTACATCGTACAGGATATAGACAGTACATAGGCTTGAGAATGCCGCTGTGGTATTGACATTTTCCTATATAGGAAACGACAATAGAAAGATGATAATAAGGCATAAACATAACAGTTGCTATCATAAATCAGAGAGCTTAGGGTCATATTATAACCTGTCTGAGGAAGGCTGGATGACTGCCTAGAAATGAAGAGGTTAATTAAGTTTGACTCCCATGAATCCAGCGGTTGGGGGTGGGGGAAGATGGTGGCAAAAGTAAATAGGAAGGTAAATAAAACGAATAAATACTGGTAAAAGTGAAATGTGTTGAAAATGCAACGAACTTGATTGTGCATCACGGGGGGTTTGTGCTTCACCTGATCCGAGTGCTTTCACAGATTAGTAGCCCTGATCATAGAGGGTTCTTAGATAGTTGTGGCAATAGTGTAGAGGACCTTGAAAAAGATCACGTTCCTCTTTCGAGAGAGAGCAATCCATGAATGCCTACCACTTCTTGAAAAATTTGCGACTGCTATTTGAGTGTGAGAAGTCCGTTGTAAGTTTCTCTCTGTATAAAGTGAGCCGAAGGTCCCTTTTGAGCTGAGAGATCGTTGAGGGGGAGGGAAGAGTCCAGTTTTTCAGGATTACTTTCCGGGCAATCATTAACGTTGTTTGAGTCCAGGGGTTAGGGTTCTTGCTGTTTTTAGACGACCAAGTAAGCAGTTGCTTGTCCCAATAACCAAAAATGAGTAGAAAGGGGTCTTTAGGGAGTTTGGTCATTGTGATGCCAAAAATGAAAGAGATGGTTTGTTCCCAGAAGGCCTCGATGAGCGGGCATGTCCAGAAGCGATGTGCCAAGGTTGGTTTTGGAAGCTGGCATAAAGGGCAAGCCATTGAATTTGGAATAGCTGGGGATCTCTTGAAAGGAATATAGGCTTGGTGTATCAGTTTGAGTAGAGTCTCTCTCCAAGATTCATTGGGAGTGAGTTTTAGGATTGAGTTGTATCCCGTGAGTATCTTGTGGAGAATGTCCAGATCAGGAAAGTCTGTGCTCCATTTGGAAGCAGCTTGAGTGACTGACAGGGGGGCAGAGGCCAGCACGAGAGGTTTGCAGAGTGCCGATATAGAGTAGGTTCACTTGTCAAGAGATTTTTCTAGTATGGAGGGTTTGAAGCGGGTAGACCTCTCTTTATCCGATGCTTGCAGATAACTCATGCATTGTAGATAATAGAAGAAGTGAGAGGGGGTAGAGAATATCGTTCTGCTATGTTTTGGAAGGGGAGAGGGGCTCCTGTTACCAGATTGCAGAGAGAGGTGAACTTGGTAAGGCCGTGATCCGACCAATCTTTGCAAACCTTATAATCCATCCCAGAAGGAAAACCAGGGTTCCCTTGTATCGGCGTAGATCTGGAGATGGAGATGGGGTAGTTTCAGACATTTTCTAGTTTCTCTCCAGGCGATGATTGTGTCTCTCAGAAGAAGACTATGTTGTAGGTCCTGATGAAGAAGATTAGGTTTGGTATTAAGTAAAGCCTCCACTGAGTAGGGGTGGACCATGGGGGATTCCAAGTCGTAGGATGTGCATTTGGAGGATTTGGCTATCCAATCTAGGCCTATACAATTCAAACATGCTAAGTTGTATAGCCTAGGGTTTGGTAAGTTTATCCCCCCGCGCTCCTAGGTAAATGAAGTTTATTTAGGGCAATGCGGGGCATTCCGCTTTTGAGGTGAGAAGTGAGAAGTGCTGTTTCTTGTAATTATCAGTGTTGCTGGGTAGCACCATTTGAACAAAATTTTGTTATTGTGGAGGCCTTTGGTGATAGGATTGAGCTGTTTTCTTAGTTGCAGGTTATACTTTGAGAGGTCGCGAAAGAGTTGTATACCTTCATAAAAGGAGGGAGTTGAGGGTTAGATCTGGCTGCTAAGAGCATTTTCTCCTTAATATGCACCCTCATTAGAACATCCCTGGGGATAGATGCTGCTAGGTTAGAAGGTTTTGCAATCCTGTGTATGCAATCCACAATGGGATCTCTTGGGGAGGCATCTGGTATCATTGTGTGCAGAAGCTCTTTGGTGTATTTGGGAAGATCTGCCGGTGGGATAGATTCCTGAATTCCTCTCAGTTTTACATTATTCCTCCGGGTTCTATCCTCTAAATCTGTGAGCTTGGCCCTCATCCAGGATTGTTAATCTTTAATGTCATCATATGAGTCAATTATGTAATTTAGAGTTGTGGTGCATTCCCCCATACTCTACTCTATGTGGGACACTCTATCATCAAGTATGTTGATACAGATGTAATCTTGGTGAACAATAATGATAGATCTGTCATTAGTGAGGTTTGGAGCGACAGTAGCATGTCCTTTAGAGTAGTGTCTATCACTGTTTAGCCTGTAGTGGGGAATGTTGACATTGATGTGTGTAAGAACTGGTCTCCATTTGTGTTGGCCGTGTGATTCCTCCATCCGCATGCAGGTTTTGGCTTGGCTGCTTGTGTGGGGATTTCCCTCTGTCCTGTAAGTAGGAGAGGAGGGGAACGATGTGGCATCTGCATCCCCTGAGATCATATCTAGGAGATCTGTGTAGGCCTTGGATGCCGCAGTCAGACCCGCACCATTTTGGCAGTGACCGGCCTTTGGTGCTGACTTTAGAAAGAAGGTATCCAGTTTTTGCGGGCGATACTCGGTCACTCTCTTGCGGGACATGGCTGTCTAAGATGTCTGGGTGTTAAGGAGCTCGGATGGCTGCAGATTGACCGTGGATGCTGGCCCTAGTCGCTCCCCTGGCTGATGAGCTCTGTGTCTAGGCAGCCATGTCTGGCACTGGAATACTATGCCCCCCCAGAATCGAGAATTCCTCTTCTTTGATGTTCTTACCAAATCTTTTGCCAGTTCTTGACCAGTTTAAATGTATCTCATATCTGAAAATCAATTACTCAAAGTCTTTTGCACTAAATGTAACACTACCATCAGAGCTAGTGTAACGATGCCAGTCAAATTTTCCCTTCCAATGGAAAGCAGATGCCAAACACATACATGGGCGCACAACTCCCCGTCAAGTTAGCGGAGCTCTATAATAGAAATTACTTAACAGAGTTAGATAGTTTACGCCGGGATCTTCAAAGGTGGGACGTACCTTCCATTTCTTGGTTTGGACGGGCTTCCATACTAAAGATGACAGTCCTCCCATGCCTACGTTACAAACTATCCCTATCCCGCTATCTTCTTCTTTCTTTATGGCTTCTATAGGACGATGTGCAGGTCCTTTTAATGGGGCAATAAACCCGCTCAAATCAAATGGGCTAATTAGTGTTACCAAAATCTAGTGGAGGGATTGGTCTGCAGGATTTAGAATGCTATTATTGGGCAGTTCACATTGTTTGGATGGTGGATTGGAAAGTCCATGAACGCTGTAAAGCTTTGGTAGGGCTTGAACATCTAGCATCCGACTCTGAATTACATGCAGTGCCTTGGTTTCAAAAAGAAAATATTTCACCTTCTCTTTATTCTCATCCTCTTATTAGGGCTACTCTACATGCCTTTGATAGGGCATGCACAGCATATGCACTTTCAGCCAAAGAGTACTCAAATACCCCAATTAGAGATAACCCGGTATTTGTTCCGGGCCTATCCAGGAACTATCTAGCAGCGGAATGGCCAAACATGAAGATGCAGGCTAGACATTTTTTCTGTAGAGGTAGGTTCCTGAAACACAAGGAACTGGCTGAATTGTCCAGTACCAAGGCGTTCCTTTTTGGTCTTACCTCCAACTGAAACAACACGTAGAGAGAGATTCACTAAGGCCACTACAGTCTTTGAATCCCTTTGCTCTCAGTCCTCCCCCCAAAAGCCATGTGGTATCAGTGTTATATGCTTCAAAGTTTGGTGAGCCGGACACCTCTCTATGCTATGACCATGCTTTCTATGAAGCTGCTCCTGATGTAGAAATTGGGATCACATACACCTCTATATCCACAAGGGCTCACTGAATGTGGCCACGCAAGAAAATGGTTACCATTAGAGTTGAGCGGACACCTGGATGTTCGGGTTCATCTGGTTCGGCCAAACTTCACTGAAAAGTTTGGGTTCGGTACCGAACTTGACCCGAACTTGACCACGGACCCCGAACCCCATTGAAGTCAATGGTGACCCGAACTTTTGGGCACAAAAATGGCTGTAAAAAAGTCCTGGAAAGGGCTAGAGGGCTGCAAAAGGAAGCAAAATGAGGGTAAGAGTAGGACAAGTGCCCTGCAAACAAATGTGGATAGGGAAATAACTTAAAATCACATACAAAAAATAAAAATGGGAGGAGGAGGGGGATGTGGAGTAGGAGCCTAGAGGTTGACTAGGCCGTGACCGTGGCAGTGTAGGTGGAAGTGGTGGTGGAGGAGGAGGAGGTAGCCAACACTGATTTTTCTTTGTTTGTTTATTTTTTCTGATTGGGGTAGCCCCCAAAATATTGAGACATTAAAAAAAAACAAGTATACCAATGGCTGTGTGAGGCCGGTCTAAATGTCTGTTCTGCACAAGGTACAGACAAGTCTTGTGGGATCCATGCCTGGTTCATTTTAATAAATGTTAGCTTGTCCACATTGGCTGTACACAGGCGGCTGCGCTTGTCTGTGATAACGCCCCCTGCCGTGCTAAACACACGTTCAGACAATACACTGGCTGCAGGGCAGGCCAGCACCTCCAAAGCATAAAGGGCAAACTCAGGCCATGAGCCCAATTTGGAGACCCAAAAGTTGAATGGGGCAGACCCATCAGTCAGTACGTGTAGGCGTGTGCACACATACTGTTCCACCATGTTGCTGAAATGCTGCCTCCTGCTAAGACGTTGCCTATCAGCTGGTGGTGCTATTTGTTGTGGCATGCTGCTGACAAAGCTTTTCCACATTTTGGCCATGCCTTCTGAGGTGCTGGCGGTGCCACAGCTGCATTGGCAACCTCTTCCTCCTCCTCCGCCTTTGCCTTGTGCTTCCACAGAGCCCACTGTGTCATTTGGGAATGCCCTCAGCAGCGCGTCTACCAGCGTGCGATTGTAGTCGCGCATCTTCCGATCACGCTCCAGTGAGTGAATTAAGGACGGCACGTTGTCCTTGTAACGGCGATCCAGCAGGGTGGCCACCCAGTAATCGGCACAAGTTAAAATGTGGGCAACTCGGCTGTCATTGAGCAGGCACTGCAACATGTAGTCGCTCATGTGTGCCAGGCTGCCCAGAGGCAAAGACAAGCTGTCCTCTGTAGGAGGTGTATCATCTGTGTCCTCCTTATCCCCCCAGCCAGGCTCCAGTGATGCCCAGGAGCTGTGTTGGGTGCCACCCTGCTGTGAACACGGTTCCTCCTCCTCCTCATCATCTTCCTCGTCCTCCTCATCCTGCAGAACTGTGCCCTGGCTTGAAATTTTTTTACCTGGCCTATGCTGGTGCAAGAACCCACACTCCGAGTCACTTGTGAATGACTGGCCTGATATACGTGGAAATGACCCCTCTTCCTCCTGTGCCACATCCTCTTCCATCATCGCCCAAAGTGTTTTTTCAAGGAGACATAGAAGTGGGATAGTAACGCTGAGAACAGCGTCATCGGCATTGGCCATGTTGGTGGAGTACTCGAAACACTGCAATATGGTACACAGGTCTCGTATGGAGGGCCACTCGTTGGTGGTGAAGTGGTGCAGTTCCGCAGGGCGACTGACCTGTGCGTGCTGCAGCTGAAACTCCACTATTGCCTGCTGCTGCTCACACAGTCTCTCCAGCATGTGCAAGGTGGAGTTTCACCTTGTGGGCAAGTCGCATAGGAGGTGGTGAGCTGGAAGGCTGAAGTTCCACTGCAGCGCAAACAGGCGAGCAGCAGCAGGGTGAGAACGCCGAAAGCGCACACAGACGGCTTGCACTTTCTGCAGCAGCTCTGACATATCCGGGTAGTTTTTTAGAATTTTCTGCACCACCAAATTCAGCACATGCGCCAGGCAAGGGATGTGCATCAAACCGGCTATGCCCAGAGCTGCTACGAGATTTGGCCCATTATTGCACACCACCAGGCCGGGCTTGAGGCTCAGTGGCAACAACCACTCATCGGTCTGTTGTTCAATGCCCGTCCACAGCTGCTGCGCAGTGTGGTGTTTATCCCCCAAACATATCAATTTTAAAACAGCCTGCTGTCGTTTCCCCCTGGATGTGCTGAAGTTGGTGGTGAAAGTGTTAGGCTGAGCGGATGAGGAGGTGGCAGAGGAAGAGGAGGAAGCAGAGTAGGAGGAGGAGGCAACAGGAGGCAAAGAGAAATGCCCTGCAATCCTCGGTGGCGGAAGGACATGCGCCAAATGGCTAGCCGCCTCAGGCCCACCCGCCACTACATTTTCCCAGTGTGCAGTTAGCGAGATATAGCGTCCCTGCCCATGCTTACTGGTCCACGTATCAGTGGTTATGTGGACCTTGCCACAGATGGCGATGCACAGTGCACACTTGATCTCATCCCGACTTGTTTGTGCAGGGAAGGGATGGCTCGCCTGGAAAAGTAGTGGTGACTGGGAACTACGTACTGTGGGACAGCCACCGCCATCAGGTTTTTAAAACTGTCCGTGTCCACCAGATGGAATGACAGCATTTCAAAGGCCAGGGATTTTGAAATGCTGGCATTCAGGGCCAGGGACCGCGGGTGGGTAGGGGGGTACTTCCTCTTTCTCTCCAGTGTTTGGGAGATGGAGAGCTGTAAGCTTCCATGGGACCATGTGGAAATGCTTGGGGACGGTGACGGACATGGTGGCGTTGCTGTCACATGGTCGGTTTGCTGGGTGGCAGGTGACACTGGCACTGTAGAGGCGGAGGAAGAGGCCGAGGCAGCAGCAGAAGAGGAAGCAGGAGGAGGCCGAGACCTTTCTTGGATTTTGAGGTACTTATTCCACTGCAGCAAGTGCTTTGAATTTAGATGCCTGGTCATACAGGTTGTGCTCAGGTTTAGAACATTTATGCCTCGCTTCAGCCTCTCATTGCACAGCGTGTGTCTTATCATCAGCACATTGTCTGAAGAACTGCCATGCCCGGGAATGCCTTTGAGCTTAGATACACCAAAAGACAAACAGGCGGCACTCCATGGATATTCTTTGCTTGCAGTTTATTTCAATGCGGCATGTACAGGTACAGATGGATACAGGTAGACGCGTTTCACTCGGTGCCTCTGAGCTTAGTCATTACAAATGCCAAATGTCAGAATCCAGCTATTTGTGGCCGAACTCACAAAGGAGGTAACGCCCACAAGCAGCTGTATATACCCACATAATCAGACACATAATTAAAAGCATTCATGTATAAATCTAAATGCAATAAAAGAGAAAAAGAAAAAAACAGTGAACAAAAAGACTTTTTGTATGCAAACAACATCATAGACATACTATCATATCAATGCACTCACATATATTTGAACAAATATTTCTGTTAAAAGACAGGCCTGTTTCTCAAAAATACATAGAGAAGTGAAAGGAAACCTTAGCGTCCAAGATGGAAAATATATTCTATAGTCACAAAAACTGGCTATTGCTTGCACAAAATATCCATTAATTGCACATTTTTCAACACCCTATTTCCTAACACCTTATGTTGTGCTTTCACTCTATTCCACTGTATATTATTCCTTAAATGCAGCGGAGTGGAAAGAAAAAGGGTGGACAAAAACCATTAAAAAAAAGAAGAAGAAAAAGAGTGAAAAAGGAAAAGGAATGGGGGCGATCAAAGAATGAAAGAAAAAAAAGAAAAAAAAAAAAAAAAGAGAAGAGAAAAAGAGAATGAAAAAGGAAAAGGAAAGGGGGTGACAAAAGAATGAAAAAAAAAAAAAAGAGAAGAGAAAAAGAGAGAGAAAAAAAGGAAAAGAAAAGGGGGCAACCCATAATGGAAATAAAAAAAAGGAGAAGGGGAAAATGAAATAGAGGAAAAGAGAGAGAGTACTCAACCAAAATCTTAATGTATAGATTGTAAAAAATTGTACATTTGTGTAAGGGAGAACCCCAGAATTCTTTTCATACTAAGACGCGTTCATTTATAAAAATGGGTAATATCCCATATCGGAGGCACCGAGTGAAACACGTCTACCTGTATCCATCTGTACCTGTACATGCCGCATTGAAATAAACTGCAAGCAAAGAATATCCATGGAGTGCCACCTGTTTGTCTTTTGGTGTATCTAAGTGAGCGGTGGCGAGCCGCGGCAGGCACCATGGTCCATATCAGGCACAGGTCCGGACCTGGAGCAGTGTATCCCTTTTTCATAATGCCTTTGAGCTGCCTTGGTTGTGCTAGGTCCCTGGGTGCGGTGGTTAGTAGCATGCGTATTATCTAGGGGATGGTCGCTCCGCTTTTGCAACCTGCTTCCTCTTTTGCTGTGCTGGTGCCTCTGTGCGACCACCACCTCTTCCTCCAAACTCCACACGTCACTCGCATGACCTTCATTCCATGTGGGGTCTAGGACCTCATCATCCTCCTCCACATCATCTTCCACCCACCCTTCACTACTGCCCTCCTTGTCAGTCTGCGCACTAGGCTTGTGCAATTCATTTCTTTCCGAATTTCGTTTTTACCGAATTTTGCAAAATTCGGCAATTCGGACGAATTCCGAATTTTCAATTTCCAAATTTTTCCGAATTTTCGTTTTTCCGAATCGCGGTAATTTGGAAATTCGCGGTAATTCGGCAATTTCGTTAATTCGGAAATTCACGGTAATTCGGCAATTGCGGTAATTCGGAAATTCGGCAATTGGAACAGACGAAAATCCGAAATTCGGAAATCCGAAAATTTGAAAAAATTAAGAATATTTGAAATAATAACTAACTAATAACTATTAAATTATAGGTATTGGAATTTCCTTGAAAGTTTGGCTGTTAATGAACTTAGATATGAAATTTAGCACTAATAGTCATACTTTCAAGAAAATTTAAATACCTATATTTAATAGTTATTTATTATTATTTCAAATATTCTTTTTTATTTCCGAAATTCGGAAATAAGGAAGAACATTTGAAATAATAAGTTATTAATTTATAATTTTTACTTATTATAAATTATAATAAGCTATTATTATTTCAAATGTTTTTCCTTATTTCTGACTTTTGCAGTGTGTGACTGTATATATGCATACTTTATGTATGTGTGTGTGCATACTGGGTGTGTATATACTGTGTGTATATTGTATGTATATTGTATGTATACTGTGTGTTTACATACAATATAAGCACAGTATGTACACACCCAGTATGCACACACACATACATAGAGTATGCATATATACAGTCACACACTGCAAAGGTCAGAAATAAGGAAGAACATTTGAAAAAATAATAGCTTATTATAATTCATAATAAATAGAGTTGAGCGAACCCGAACTGTAAAGTTTGGGTCCGTACCAAACTTTTGGGTGTCTGGGACCCGGACCCCGAACCCGGACTTTTCAAAAAAAAGTCCGGGTTCGGGTCTGAGGTTCTGGTAATTTTACTAAAAGTTCTGAAAATTGCTGTAAAAAAGTCCTGGAAAGTCCTAGAGGTCTGCAAAAGGAAGGAAAATGGGGGTAAGGGTCGGACAAGTGACCTACAAAGAAATGGGGACAGGAAAATAACTAAAAGCATTTTTTTAAAAAAAATCAAAAATGGAGGTGGATGTGGACCATCTTCAAACTGTGTCTGAAAAGTATTAATTAACGGTAGAAGCCATATCACTGTTCTAAAATCATCTTCAAACTGTGTCAAAAAAGTATAAATAAGCCGGGAGAACCCATATCACTGTTCTACAATCATCTGGAAACTGTGTGTCAAACTTTAACTAAAACCGGGAGAACCGATATCACTGTTCTGCAAGCATCTGGAAACTGTGTGTTAAACTTTAACTAAAACCGGGAGAAAACATAATACTGTTCTGCAAGCATCTGGAAACTGTGTGTTAAACTTTAACTAAAAGCGAGAGAAACCATACTACTGTTCTGCAAGCATCTGGAAACTGTGTGTTAAACTTTAACTAAAACCAGGAGAAGCCATATCCTTGTTCTAAAATCATCTAAAAACTGTGTGTGAAACTATAGCAGAGAGAGGAACAGGGATATGGGTTCGCTCTGCTATAGTTTCACACACAGTTTTTAGATGATTTTAGAACAGTGATATGGGTTCGCTCTGCTATAGTTTCACACACAGTTTTTAGATGATTTTAGAACAGTGATATGGGTTCGCCCGGTTTTAGTTAAAGTTTAACACACAGTTTCCAGATGATTGTAGAACAGTGATATGGGTTCTCCCTGCTTAGTTATACTTTTTTGACACAGTTTGAAGATGATTTTAGAACAGTGATATGGCTTCTACCGTTAATTAATACTTTTCAGACACAGTTTGAAAATGGTCCACATCCACCTCCATTTTTGATTTTTTTTAAAAAATGCTTTTAGTTATTTCCCTGTCCCCATTTCTTTGTAGGGCACTTGTCCGACCCTTACCCCCATTTTCCTTCCTTTTGCAGACCTCTAGGACATTCCAGGACTTTTTTACAGCAATTTTCAGAACTTTTAGTAAAATTACCAGAACCTGGGACCCGAACCCGGACTTTTTTTGAAAAGTCCGGGTTCAGGTCCGGGTCCCAGACACCCAAAAGTTCGGTACGGACCCGAACTTTACAGTCCGGGTTCCCTCAACACTAATTATGAATTATAATAAGCTATTATCAGAGCCGTGATGCTGGAGGGAGGAGTCCGGACATAACGCGGGCTGCAGTCCTGGCCTGGCGTCTGAAGGAGAGGAAGTCACCCTGCGGCGCGTGCAGAGAGGTAGCGTGGGAGAGATGAGAGCTACCATTACAAAATAGCTCAAAGGCAATGGAGCGCCGCGACCCGGACCCTGCATTTACCCCCCACTAGTGCCCGACTGCCGATCAGCCCAGCCGCCACTGCACCAGCACCCGTCCGCCGCACCGCGAAGTGGTGGACACCGCTCATACCGCTCCATACCACAGCAAGCCTCTGACCCGGAGGAGAGCCCCCGTGCCGGCATACAGGACGCCAAGGATACAGTGTGGCAAGGCTTCAGAGAGGGATAAAGCACAGGCAAGGAGCGCCCGAAAACATCAGACAGACAAGGAAGGCTAAGTCCGGCAGGGGGAGCAAGCGGAGAACGGCGATAAGTATCACTTTGATCTATTTTTGTTAACTATGCTCAAGGATGAACTGTGGTGAGCCGCATTAAAGGTCGGATGGTAAAAAAAAAATGTCAAAGGTATAGAGAACTGTAATACCTAAGGTAAGAGACATAGCTGCGCCACAGGTAGAAGTAGAGCGGTAAGGAGTGGTGATTGAAGGAGAAGGTGATGTGCTATAAAATGTATTGCTGAACGCTGCAACAAGTGGTGGACAAGAAACGGGTCGACACCAGAAACCCCAGACCCCCCCCCTAAGACCTCAGAGACCCCCAAGACCCCAAAACAAAAAAAAAAAAACAAAACAAAACAAAAAAAGAAATACCCCTGCCCCCCCCCATACCCACAGATTTCAATCCCCATACACAGCGCAAGTCCCTGCAGGCATTAAAGTGGAGGAGTAGAGGAGCGGGCAAAGAACAGGTGGTGAACAACGTCGCAAGTCGTTATGTAAAATATCGTGTAGTGGAAGAGGAAGTTAGTGGTGAGGAATGGCGAGATGAAGATGGACACCGCGTCGATACAGAGAATGGAATCCATAATGTCAAGAGATATGGAAACTGTAAAAAAAAAATGGTAGGCTGGAAATTACGCCGAGTGGTGTCAAGTAGGAACTCGTATCAATTGTTTTTATCTAGTTTCACTATGAATAGCGGCAAGAGGCGAACGAGGGGGACGGCCTGAATC
>BLSH010557693.1:167175-177687 GCA_018402905.1 Glandirana rugosa | reverse complement strand
GGGGCAGTTTGCAGGCAGTGACACATGTGGGGCAGTTTGCAGCCAGTGACACAGGTGGGAGTAGTTTGCAGCCAGTGACACAGGTTGGGGCAGTTTGCAGGCAGTGACACAAGTGGGTCAGTTTGCAACCAGTGACACAGGTGGGGGCAGTTTGCAGGCAGTGACACAGGTGGGGCAGTTATGTAGCCAGTGACACAGGTGGGGGCAGTTTGAAGCCAGTGAAAAAGGTGGGGCAGTTTGCAGCCAGTGACACAGGTGGGGGCAGTTTGCAGCCAGTGACACAGGTGGGACAGTTTGCAGCCAGTGACACAGGTGGGGCAGTTTGCAGCCAGTCACACAGGTGGGGCAGTTTGCAGCCAGTGACACAGGTGGGGCAGTTTGCAGCCAGTGACACAGGTGGGGGCAGTTTGCAGGCAGTAACACAGGTGGGGTACATTGCTGAGATCCCCCCGCACTTACCCCTTCCAGCAGGCAGTATTGTTGCAGAGATTCGGCATGCAGAGAGCGCGCTGAGTCTGCAGAGATTCTGCATATGGAGAGCGTGCTGTCCCCCCTCGTCGGTCCCTGGGCGGTCCTGGTCTCTGTGGGAGCGGAAGTCACCTCCGCTGCCACAGTGATCTGCCCCCGGCCACCGCATCCAATCACACTGAACGGAGGCTCAGGGCAGCCAATCAAGCTATGCAGGGTGCGCCTGTTCAGCGCACCCGCATCCCATCCTGCCTTTTGGCCGTGAACGCCGGGTGGGAAGGGCTTCCTGGAAGAAACCCTGAGACAGTGGGGTATTGGTCCCTGTCTATTGGGTAAAATAATGGCACTATATCATGCACCTCACGCAAAGGTTCGGTTAGATGGGACCCTGTCGGGCCCAATTTTAAGCTCGAATGGGACCTGACAGGGATGTCACCTTTCCCCGTTGTTGTACGTTATGGTGATGGAACATCTTACCACAGCTATACGAAACAATCCCGACATACAGGGAATTAAAATAAAAGGAAAAGAATATAAAATGTCAGTGTATGCAGATGACCTCTTGTTACACATAACATATAACTAATCCAATAATAACTATCCATAATCTCATTCAAGAGTTCGAGCGGTTCGGAGCACTAAGTAATTTTAAAGTGAATTATGATTAGACTGAAGCCTTAAATGTCTCATAATCAAATAAAACCCAAATCCATCTTCAGAAAACCTTCCCATTTAAGTGGCAACAAACAGCTCTTAACGTGGTAGTAAACCCTCCTATCATTTTCAGCCAAGGAAGCTGCCATCTTGGCCTCTGTTTAATCTACAACTACCATGATGCTGCACATGTGATCAGCTATGACACCAGCCATTGGATGGTTTGATAGTTTGGTTTAGAGCACAACCAATGGGAGTATTACATTTCCCGCATGTGCCGGAAATGGAACTGGTTTTTAAACTGTTAAATGGATGGGTTTACTACCGCTTTAAGTACCTAGGGATATATATACCTCAGAAATTAGATAAAATAATAGAACATAACTATGCCCCGTTGATTGACAAAATAATAAAATTGCTCCAAAGATATGAAAAGAGGGCCTTTTCCTGGTTAGGTAGGATAAACATAATAAAAATTGATATACTCCCAAAACTGCTGTACTTGTTTCAGACAGCTCCGGTATATCCCCCTGCTGCATTAATTCGTAAGCTGCGATTGGCGGCCGGTGGGTTCATTTGGGAGTATAAGTCCCCCCGTAGAGACATACTTGCCAGACCTAAACAGAAAGGGGGTTTGGCCTTCCCGGATTTTATGAAATACATACAGGCGACTCATCTAACCAGGATAGTGGACTGGTTTCACGAGAACAAATCTAAATAATGGGTTGGACTGGAAGAGGATCTTTTGGGTTTGAGGTTGAGATACATGCCATGGGTCACACCAATAAATCGTCCTAAAGCAGCAAATATGCCATCCCTGGTCCTCTCTACTCTGAGGGTCTGGGATCTACTTATAAAGAGGTGAATTCTCTCTACCCGGACTGGGCCTATGACACATTTGTTCTCTAACCCTGATTTCCTGCTGGCATTAGAGGCTTGGGATTTTCTGGATTGGCAGAGACAAGATGACATAAGATTGGCCCAGATCCTGGTGGATGGGGAGGTCCCTCAATTAAATACATTAAGGACAGGAAAGGCAAATAAATGGATACAATATCAACAATTAGTAGCATACATTCACTCATTGGGACATTACTCCGAACTAGCGAGAGCACCTACAGAATTTGAGAAAGTTTTAATACAAGCACAAAAACCGGGTCATATATTATCTAGAGCATATAAATAGCTACTCCCCAAAGCCGTGGATGGAGAGGTAACATTAATAAATGGGAGGAAGAGATTGGGAGGTCAATACCCACAAAACAATGGGAAAAAGCACTGACCTTAGTACACAAGTTGTCTCCTTCAATTAAACATCAGGAAAGGAGCTATAAAATCATATCTAGATGGTATCGATGCCCAGCTGATTTACATAAAATAAAAGAGAGCGCCCCAGATGCATGCTGAAGGTGTAATAGAGCGGTAGGGAATGCGGCACATGTCTGTTATTTCTGCCCAGAGGTTTGCCAACTCTGGGCAGACATATTCAAGATATATAGAGAAATTTCTAACTCTACACTACAACCAGGTATAACCATAGCAATATTATCAATTATTCCTGGCTCGTTGAAGGCCATCAAAAAAGATATTTTGCGACATATGTTAATAGCAATGAGAACAATTATTGCTCGCTCCTGGAGAAAAGAAGCGGCCCCTTCAATTACAGAATGGGTCTGCGAGATGGGCGAGATACGATTAATGGAGGAGACAATGAGTGCCGAGATCGGCTCCAGAGAGCAGTTTAGAAAGACGTGGGATATGTGGGATAATTACCGCAACTCAAGATCACTATTGAAATATTTCTAAATATATCTTTTTTGTGGGCCAATACGATATGTTTGGAAATAATTGTTTTGTTTTTTTCCTTTTCTTTCTTTTGAGATTGTATGTGTTTGATTGGGGTGGGGGGATCCGCCCTTAGTACTGGCTGGCCTAACGGACATTGGCCAAGCACAGTACGGGAAGGTAAACATAGACGATATGACAGACATGAGAAGGTAGATTACATTTCGTAATATCTGTTAAGTGGGATAGTATATGGACAGATATATTTTAAATTGTTATTAGGTTTATGGGGGGACCTTTCTATTTTGCTTGCAGCCTATAATGGTTGCTCTTCCCGTGTAATGTGTTCTGGACGTTCTGAAGTGTAGATATCATATTTATGAATACATCTCTGTGCTCCCTTCCTGAATGTATGTTGAATGATGAAAACATTTTTCTAAGAAAATCAATAAACATAGATTAAACAATTGGTTTGTGTGAAACTCATAACGTCTATAAACTATGGTATATATACTGGAATTTATGCAGCTTTTACTTACTGACGACCTATCACATTTCTTGAGGTGTTAAAAGCCAGGGAAGTATAAAAAAAAAAACAAATTACCCCTTTTTGGAAATTAGACACCCCAAAAAATTGGCTGAGAGGCATGTTGAGACCATGGAAGATTTTTTCTCACACATGCCATTGGTATATGTGGAATTACACACCAAAACTCATTCTGCTACTCCTGAATATGATACCACATGTGTGATCGTTTTTGGGAGCCTAGCTGCATACTGGCCCCAAAAAACAATGTCCACCTTCAGGCTTTCAAAGGGCATAATTTCCTCATTTCACTTCCTGACTACCTATCACAGTTTCAGGGGCCCTGAAATGCTAGGCTAGCACAACCCCCCCCCCCCCCCCCCAGTGACTATTTGCTGGGAGGCATATTGAGTCAATGGAAGATTTTATTTTTTTGCCACAAGTTTTTGGAAAATGACAGAAATGTTTTATTGTTTTTTATACAAAGTTTTTATTTTGCCATGGGTATATGTAGTATATGTGGAATAATGACCCAAAACACATCCCGCCACTTCTCCTGAGTATGAGGATAGTACATGTGAGAGACTTTTTGACAGCCTAGTCACAAAATCCCTACAAAATCCAAAGGCCACCTTCAGGCTTTCAAAGGGTGTATTTCCTCATGCCACTTCCTCATTACTTTTTACAGTTTCGGAGGCCCTGAAATGCCAGGATAGAACAAACAACCCCCAAATGACCCCTTTTTGGAAAGTAGACACCTCAAGGAATTTGACAAGAGGCATGCTGAGTATTTTGCAAATCTCATTTTTGTCACAAGGTTTTTGAAAAAAAAAAACATTTTCTTTCTTCATTTTACAAAAACTTGTAGCAACAAATGAGATCTGGAACATACAAATACATTGGAAACTGTGATAGGTAGTCAGAAAGTGTAATTAGGAAATAACTCTGTTTAAAAGTCTGAAGGTGATATTGGATTTAGGGGTCCTGTGTGTGGCTAGACTGCCAAATAGTCTCTCACATGTGGCATCTCCATACTGGGGAGAAGTAGCAGAATGTATTTTGGGGTGTAACTCCACATATTCCCACGGAAACTAAAAACTTGTGACAAAAAATAAAATCTTCCATGCACTCAACATGCCTCTCAGCAAATACCTTAGGGTGTCTACTTTCCATAAGGGGTAATTTGGGGGGGTGTTTGAATTGTCCTGGCATTTTATGCCCAAAATTAGAAGTTTATGGTACACATCAACCACTCTTCTAACCACTTGAAGACTAACCCATTTCTGACACTTTTTGTTTGCTTGAAAAAAAAAAATCACTTTTTTTGCTAGAAAATTACAGAACCCGCAAACATTATATATTTATTAAAGTAGAGGCCCTAGAGAATAAAATGATGGGTTTTGCAATTTTTTATGTCACGCAGTATTTGCACAGCGGTTTTTCAAACGCACATTTTTTTGTAAAAAATACACTTTTTTGAATGTAGTGCTGCCCTCTTGAGGGTCACATGTGAAATCATTTCCCCCCTGGTCCTCCTCATTTCCAAAGTCCTCCATCAACCCTGACACCCTGGGTTCACTCATTTTTTTATACAGTGTTATAGTTATTATTGCTTAAGAGTAATAGAGACCACACTTGAATTCAATTCAGAATAGTTTACTGAAATTGCTTAGAGCTATAGCTCTTAAAGTAAACTGACTATTGCAGACAATAATGAATTACTTATCTGAGCAAGAAAAGATCAATTCAACACAATAATAGTACACTTTGACACTATTGTAGTGCTGTCCCTAGGGGTTGCTTAAAGAATCAATTCCCCCTTGGGTCTCCTCATTCTGAGAGTTCTCCACCACCCCTGACACTCTGGGTTCTCTCATATTGCAATATTTCACTGAGAAACACAATCTTTCAGTAATGGACACCACAACACTGCTTGAGTTAGAAAGATCCATTGTTCTGGGAGGGTGTAGTATAACATCCTCCCAGAATCGCGCTCCTATGTGCCCCCTGGGGTGCGCACCCGGGAGCATCCATGACCGCCGGGTCCGTGAGGCCAGGCAGCATCATGGATCACAGTGAATGGCCACTCGCAGCGGCCGTTTACAACGTGATCGCTCCGTCAAATGATGGAGCGATCAGATGTAAACAAGCTCCTGGATATCCGGCTTGTCTCTCCCCTCTCCGCACCGATCGGTGCAGTGTGAGAGGAGAGGGGGGAGAGACGAGAAGCAGCAGTGCTGTGGCCAGGGTCTGAAGTGCCCACAGCACTGCTATGTGCCAGTCTGGACCCCCCATCCATCTGTACTCACCCATCTGTGCTCACCCATCTGTGCCCACCCATCCATGCTCACCCATCCGTGCCCACCCATCTGTGCTCACCCATCTGTGCTCACCCATCCTTGCCCACCCATCCGTGCTCACCCATCCGTGCTCACCCATCCGTGCCCACCCATCCATGCTCACCCATCAATGCCGACCCATCCGTGCCCACCCATGCATCCGTGCTCATCCATCCATTCTCACCCATGCATCCGTGTTCACCCATCCAGCCATGCTCACCCATGCATCCATCCGTATTTACCCATCCAGCCTTATCCATGTTCACCCATGCAGCCATGCTCACCCATGCATCCATGCTCTGCCATCCATCTGTGCTCACCCATGCATCAGTGCTCACCCATCTGTGCTCACTCACCTGTGCCCACCCATCCATCGGTGCCCACTCATCTGTGCTCACCACCCGTGCTCACCCATCCATGCCCACCCATTTGTGCTCACCCATCCGTGCCCACCTATTCGTGCTCACCCATCCGTGCTCACCCATCCGTGCCCACCCATCTGTGCTCACCCATCCATGCCCACCCGTCCGTGCTCACCCATCCGTGCTCACCCATCCATGCCCACCCATCTGTACTCATCCATCCGTGCCCACCCAGCTGTGCTCACCCATCAGTGCCCACTCATCCATGCTCACCCGTCCATGCCCACCCATGCATCAGTGCCCACCCATGCATCCGTGCTCATCCATCCATGCTCACCCATGCATCCGTGTTCACCCATCCAGCCATGCTCACCCATGCATCCATCCGTGTTTACCCATCCAGCCTTATCCATGTTCACCCCTGCAGCCATGCTCACCCATGCATCCATGCTCACCCATGCATCCATGCTCCGCCATCCATCTGTGCTCACCCATGCATGCATGCTCACCCATGCATCTGTGCTCACCCATCCATGCATGCTCACCCATCCATGCATGCTCACCCATCCATCCATGCTCAGCCATGCATTCGCGCTCACCCATACATGTGTGCTCACCCATGCATCCGTGCTCAGCCATGCATCTGTGCTCTGCCATCCATTTGAGCTCACCCATGCATCCATGCTCAGACATCCATCCATGCTCAGCCATCCCCATCCGTGCTCAGTCATGCCCATCCACGGCTCATCCACCCCCATTCGTGCTCATGTATGCCTCATTCATGCTCATCCATACCACATCAGTTCTCATCCGTGACACATCCATGCCACTACAGTGCCCATCCATGCCACTACAGCACCCATCAGTGCCACCACAGTGCCTCACAATAGTGTAATAGGAAGTCAAATTAGATTTGAAATTTATGCCCCTAGAATGCCTGTTGGTGCTCCCTACATGTTGGTCCTCTGTATGTGGCCAAGCTATGTAAAATTGTCACACATGTGGTATCGCCATACTCGGAAGGAGTAGCAGAATATATTTTGGGGTGTAATTTTTACTATGTACATGGTTTATGTTAGAAATATTGTATAAATGTACAACTCTGTGTAAAAATAAAATGCGTTTTCATTTTCTTTCCACATTTTCCAAAAATTTGTGGAAAAAATGACATTTTAAAAAGACTCATTATGCCTCCTAGAATATACGTTGGGGTATTTACTTTCCAAAATGGGGTCATTTTTTGGGCATTTCCATTGTCCTGGTGCTCCAGGGCCTTCAAAAGTGCAAGAGGTAGTCAGGAAATGAGATGTGTAATTTATCTACCTAGAACGCCTGATGGTGCTCCCTGCATGTTGGGCCTCTGTATGTGGCCAAGCTGTGTAAAAGTCTCACATATGTGGTATTGCTATACTCAGGAGGAGTAGTAGAATATGTTTTGGGGTGTAATTTGTGGTATGCATATGCTGGGTGTGAGAAATAACCTGTTAATATGACAATTGTGTGAAAAAAAAACAGAAAAAAAAATCTTCATTTTGCAAAGAATTGTGGGAAAAAATTACAACTTCAAAAAAAATCGAAATGCCTCTTACTAAATACCTTGGAATGTCTACTTTCCAAAAAGGGGTCATTGGGGGGGGGATTTGTACTTTCCTGGCTTGTTAGGGTTTCAAGAATTGAGATAGGCCATCAGTACATCAGGTGTGATCAATTTTCAGTGATTGGCACCATAGATTGTAGTCTTTATAACTTTCACAAAGACCAAATAATATACACTTATTTGAGTTATTTTTACCAAGGACATGTAGCAGTATAAATTTTGGCCAAAATTTTTTGAAGAAAAATTACTAATTTGCAAAATGTTTTAACAGAAACAAAGAAAAATGCATTTTTTTACAAAATGTTCGGTCTTTTTCCATTTATAGCACAAAAAATAAAAACCCCAATGGTGATTAAATACCACAAAAAGAAAGCTCTATTTGTGTGAAAAAAATTTCATATGGGTACAGTGTAGTATGACTGAGTAATTGTCATTCAAAATGTGAGAGCACTGAAAGCTGAAAATTGGTCTGGTTAGGAAGGGGGTTTAAGTGCCCAGTAGTCAAGTGGTTAAAGTAACAAACATATAGGCCACGCCTCTATGAATCATTCATTAACAGAAATTGTTGACATAAATATCACGATCCTTCACATCAGCAAGTTGACTTTATAATTCTGACGAACAAAAGGAGTAGTTAATTTGTTAACTTCCACCACTCCCTGCATTCTCCAAAAACAACAACAATTGAGAAAATACAATTCCTCCAATTGAGCTTAAACAATACCCAAGGGTTCACTGAGAAAAAGGTGATTTAGTAATCTTTACGGAAAATGAGGAGAAAAATAACACCGTAAGACCCTATAAAAAAACAGATGACCCCAAAGGGTAAATTGGTACCACTCAATGGATTGTAATTCAAATGACAATGTTCTAAAAATGCACAGATGAGATAAAACCAAATAGCAGTTTAGTTAGTGTTATATAATCACACTAGATAACTGTGCGTATCTATTTAAATTCTCCTGTTCTAACTTATAGAGTTCTTAAGACCTGAAATAATACCAAGTAAATAGCCCTGAGTATTTGACTGGGGAGAGAATGAGTAGATGTATTTGCAGCCATCCTGCCTTGTAATGTTCAAGTAATCTTCTGCCGTCTATAAGAGTTAGGTACCTGAGAACACTGTGTCCTTCTAATCCTGGAGATGAGGCACATAAGAGGTTAAATTCCACTACACTATATAGCCTTTCAGTGATCAATGACTTCTTGAATAAGCTGGTTATAAATGGCAATCCAGTGTATATAACTGTAATCCAAGAGGTAATAACAGGATGCTGAATAGACAGTATAAGTACTCTTATAGGTGGGCCTGAGCCCGCTCACCAAAGCCAAAGGACTGTATGTAGACAAACGATCCGGCACTCAGATGAAGATGATGGTAATGCTGGGACCGTTAGTTCACACCAACTGCTTGCTCCTGCTTGCTCCTGGGAGATAGACAACATCCACTGCACTCCTTGCAGTTCTCCTGGAACGACTGCACCAAGATGTTACTTCTACATGTATCTGGCTCCAGGCACAAAACGTCAATACACACTAAATCGAAAGGGCCCTGACTGTAAATGACTACATAGGGGCAGGATGTGTAAGAAGAGTTTTTCTCTGAATGCAAGAAATACAAGAGTGGCAGTAACCCTCCACTTCTCTCCTCATATCGGGCCAATAAAATCTGTCTCTGATTAACTGAAAAGTTCTTTCTATGCCTAAATGTCCATGTTCATCATGCAAGGATACCAAGACGGATTTCTGATGCTTCTCCGGCAGGTACAGTTGCCAAGTCTCCTCCATCTCTTCACTCGGACCTCTTCTATAAAGCAACCCATCTCTTAACTGCAATCTGTTCCATTCATGATATAAGATCCTAGCTTGCTTGACAGTACTTTGTAAAAGTAACTGAGGATTCTGCTGTGTCAAAACCTGTAAAGCTACTTGAATCAAAGAGTCTTTTTCCTGATCAATCTTTATCTCCTTCTTGGTCAATCGAGGGAGGCCTTCACTTCTCACTAGAGTCAATCCACAGTAAGATGAGGAATTCCAGCCAGCGAAACTCTTATGGATTCAACCCTTGCTCCTCCTCGCAATCTATGGACCAGACCTTTGCATAGGGCTTGAACTCCATCAGCTGGTACGCAAGTACATTCTTGAGACTCTTGACCTGAACAATATGGCTGGCGAGACAAGGCATCAGCATCTCCAGTAGCATCCAGTTTTGCAATTGTCAACAGATACAGTATCTCACAAAAGTGAGTACACCCCTCACATTTTTGTAAATATTTTATTATATCTTTTCATGTGACAACACTGAAGAAATAACACTTTGCTACAATGTAAAGTGTAAAGCTTGTATAACAGTGTAAATTTGCTGTCCCCTCAAAATAACTCATCAAACAGCCATTAACCACTTGCCGACCGTGTAACGTAGTTACACGTCGGCAAGTGGCACCCATTGTTGTGGGAGGACGTTATATAACGTCCTCCCACAATCGCGCTCCCGCGCGACTACTCAATAAAACTCCCCTGTCGTTTAAATGTGACAATATGTTCGAAATGTGAAATGTAACATCGTTTCACAATAAAGAAGTCACAACAGTGTACTTTTCTATATTATTTTATAAATGTTTTTACACTCCCCACATGAGTGAAAACACTCTATGACATAGACAACTGTTAACGTTTTGACCTACGATGACCTCTACGACTACGGAACAGAGCGGTCGGTATAACAAGTCCAGTTCTCAGAGTTCTTACATGAACGCATGGTCGACTACCTCAAGTTCGGGA
>BLSH010557693.1:137209-149317 GCA_018402905.1 Glandirana rugosa | reverse complement strand
CCCCCCCCCCCCCCCCATCTTCCCTCCTCCCATTCTTACCTCTCTCTTTATATTTTGGATTACTTGCCATCTCCCCCCCCCCCCCCCCTCCTCCACTCCCACCATCTCCGTCCATCTCCATGCCCTTTTGAATTCCATCCAGGCCTTCCATTTGTTCTTAGAAGAGAAACAAAGTGCAGCGCTATATTATAACAATATTTCAGTGTTGATAAAGTGCAAATGTGCAGTCATATAGTGACAGTGTCCAGTGTAAACCAAACTCTGGAAAAACTTCAAAGTGTTGGCCGGTAAGAATAAAATCCTCTCAACCAGGAATGATCACAGTTATATAGGTACACTCTTCACCCACATGCAGTGAAATCCTCCACCGGGAGTGTATAAGATACCCTTACCAGAAAAAATCTGGGAAACCGCCTTTTATCAGAGAGATCATCCAGAGCGGGGACAATCAGATAACCGTAGGACTCACATCCAACGAGCTACATCCGTAAATCATCATATCCGAGGGGGATGTCAGTCAAGGCAATATATTCAGAAATGCTTAGACCTCAAATGCTGGTAGTATTTAACAACAAGAAGCTCATCTCCTCGCTGAGCTGACAGCAGCAGCAGAGACAGCAGCCGGACGGGCGCAGGAGATGACAGTCCACTCCACACAGCAGATGAGATCCTTCTGCCAGGGAGATAGGGGGTGTGAACCACACGCTGCAGACTCTCAGTCTAAGCGTGTGGTCTAAGCATTTCTGGATATATTGCCTTGACTGACATCCCCCTCAGATATGAGGATTTACGGATGTAGCTCGTTGGATGTGAGTCCTACGGTTATCTGATGGTCCCCGCTCTGGATGATCTCTTTGATAAAAGGCGGTTTCCCAGATTTTTTCTGGTAATGGTATCTTATACACTCCCGGTGGAGGATTTCACTGCATGTGGGTGAAGAGTGTACCTATATAACTGTGATCATTCCTGGTTGAGAGGATTTTATTCTTACCGGCCAACACTTTGAAGTTTTTCCGGAGTTTGGTTTACACTGGACACTGTCACTATATGACTGCACATTTGCACTTTATCAACACTGAAATATTGTTATAATATAGCGCTGCACTTTGTTTCTCTTCTATGTACACAATATAAGGTTTATTGTTGTGCTGGCTGCTTTGAACTTATACATTTTCTATTTTTGGAATAAGCGCAGTATTTCTCTCTTTCACTTCCATTTGTTCTTCCCCACAACATCTCAAATATTCCATATTATATCTCTTCCACTTTTTAAATCCATTCTCTTATTGTAGGACTTTCCAATTCTTGCCATTTTCGAGGTATCAAACTGTTGGCTGCGTTCATCAGATGGGGTATCACTGTTATCGCATATTGTTTTACTGAACCCCATGAAATAAACACCCCCAAGGTTCTTCTGGTATCTCTATGTTGGTAATCTCTTTTATTATTTGCAGCGCCTCTGTCCAATATTTTTTCATTTATGGACATTCCCACCTAATGTGGTTTATAGCTCCCACCACTTTGCATTCCCACCAATAGAATAGTGATTTCTCTATTTGGTGTCTATATGCTTTATTTGGTGTTTATATACCAATGTGTCAGGCATTTATAATTCATTTTGATGGTATTACTATCTATTGCAAAAATGTACCATTTTCCACATTTTCCCTAAATGTTGGTCATTCCCCGTGCTCCCAATTATTTTTCCCTTTTTTTTTTTTATGTATGGCGGTATTACCGGCCCCTTCAGAGTCACCAATATTTTATAGATTCGTGAAATACCATTTCTTGTGTTTGTTGGCTGTATGTCGCTGTTGTGTACTGTGTGGCCATGTGAATAAAGTCGTGGACCCTTCTGAGAAATCCTTGGTGTGCTGGTGACATCTCTCTATTCGAACTGTTGTTATACACAAGTGCTCCAGTGGTAATAGATCTTCACCGGATCTAATCGGTTGTGGTAATGTTGTGACAAAGTGTTTCAACTGGGAGTATCGATATTCATCTATCACCATCAAGTCTTTCTTATGTCTTAATTCCTGTAGTGTACATATTTTTCCCTTTTTCCATTATATCCTTTAACTGTGTATTGTCCTCCTTTATCCACTCCCCAAATAATTTTCCTTTTCCCGGTGGAAAATAATTAGTTTCCCTAAGTGGAATTAACCGCTTACCGACCAGCCGCCGTCATTATACGGTGGTAGGTCGGCTCTCCTGCGTGAATCGCCATAGCTGTACGGTGGCTTAAACAGGGCAGTTGCGGATGGGAGCGCGCTGGCGGCAGCACACGCTCGTGCCCGCTGCATGCCACTTGGGCACACATGCAGGTCGCCTGTTACAAAGGCAGAACGGAGATCCGCCAATGTAATGGCGGATCTCCGTTCTACCAGGGGACATGACAGAGATCTACTGATCCCTGTCATCGGGAACAGTGAGATCTGTCATGTCCCTGCCAGTCTAGCCTCCACACGGTGAGGGAACACAGTTAACCCCTTGATCGCCCCCTGCAGTTTTACCCCTTCCCTGCCAGTGACATTTATACAGTAATTAGTGGCTATTTTTAGCTCTGATTGCTGTATAAATATCAGTGATCCCAAAAAAGTGTCAAAAGTGTCCTATCTGTCCACCGCAATGTCACAGTCCCAATAAAAATCACAGATCGCCGCCATTACTAGTAAAAAAAAATATATAATAATAAAAATGCCATATGTCTATTCCCATAATTTTAGACGCGATAACTTTCGCGCAAACCAATCAATATACGCCTATTGCGTTTTTTTTTTTTACCAAAAATATGTAGAAGAATATATATCGGCCTAAACTGATGAATAAATTTGTTTTTTTATATTTTTTTTTGAATACGTATTATAGCAAAAAGTAAAGAAAATAGGTTTTTTTTTTCAAAATTGTTGCTCTTTGCTTGTTTATAGCGCAAAATATGAAAACCGCAGAGGTGATCAAATACCACCAAAGAAATCTCTATTTGTGGGAAAAAAAGGACGGCAATTTTTTTTGGGTACAATGTCGCACGACCGTGCAATTGTTAGTTAAAGTGACGCAGTGCCATATCGCAAAAAATAGCCTTGTCATTAAGGGGCAAATCCTTTTGGGGCTGAAGTGGTTAATGGTGAATTACGGTATATTTCCATTTTTCTTGTATGTGAATTAAATCCCATATTTTTAAAACAATTCCTGTCATTTCATGTGTATTCCCATCTAAACCTCTATACTGTGAAGGTATCCATATTATCTTACCCAGAGGTGCATTGCTTAATGTGTTTACTATTTTAACCCATCTTTTTTCATTTTTACCCATTCTATTACTTGTGATAATAAAATTGCGTTATAATATTTTTTTAAGTCTGGTACCGCTAGTCATCCTTGCAATTTGTCTTTATTTAAGACCAAGAATTTTATTCTTAGCATTATAGTTTTTAATACCTTAAAATATGTCTGTTGTAGAGAGATCGGCAACATTTGAAATTTGTACATGATTTTTGGTAATATTACCATTTTAATAATATTTACTCTTCCTATCTAGGAAAGATTCCTTGTTGCAATTTTTTTTATTTCTGTTTTTATTTAATTTAGAAGCAGAATATAATTTATTTGATATATTTTCCCTAGGGATGATGTTAATTTTATTCCTAGGTATTTCAATTCTGTCTTCCTCCATGTAAATGGGAATTCTTGTTGCAGGATCTGTTCCTCCTGTTTATTCAGATTTATGTTTAAAATCTCTGATTTGGAGGGGTTTATCTTTAGGTTTGATAATTCTCCGTAAAATTTTAATAGCTTCATTAAGTTTGGTAATGTTATCCTTGGCCTAGAGATTTAAAATAATACCTCATCCGCATACGCCGCTATTTTATATTCATCCTCTCCAATCTTAATCCCTCCTATGTCTGGGCTATATCTAATCGCTGCCAAAAGAGGCTCCAATGATAATACAAATAACAGTGGGGACATCCGCATACGCCGCTATTTTATATTCCTCCTATTTTATATTCATCCTCTCCAATCTTAATCCCTCCTATGTCTGGGCTATATCTAATCGCTGCCAAAAGAGGCTCCAATGATAATACAAATAACAGTGGGGACAGGGGACACCCCTGTCTTATTCCATTAAACATCTCAAAGGGCAGTGATAGTGTCCCATTGATCTTAACCCTAGCTGTTGGATCATCTTTGGGCCTATTCCCTACTTAGAGTGTGCATCATAAATCCCCAGTCTACCCTGTCAAATGCTTTTTCAGCATCCACTAACAGGAGTAGCCTTGGGTATCCTTCTTTAATTTTCTGCAGCAAGAGCAGGGTTCTTACCCCATTATCTCTTCCTTCTCTTCCAGGTATGAATCCAACCTGGTCTGCATACACCAAGTCCTTCATTACATTTTTATTCCTTGTGGCTAATACTTTTGCAAATAGTTTTGTATCTACATTCAACAATGAAATAGGTCTATAGCTTGAGCATAAGGTTATATCCTTTCCCTCCTTTGGAAAAATTGTAATAGAGGCCAGTAATGCTTCTCTTCACATCTCATGGTTTGTTCCAATACCATTCATATATGAACGTAGTTTGGGTGTTAAGATTTCTTTAATTTTTTTAAAATAATAAGTCGTAAACCTGTCCGGGTCTGGACTTTTCCCTTATGCAGAGTTTTTTTTTAATGCTGTATTAATCTCCTCTTCTTTAATAGGGTCTTCCAGGGTATGTAGCTTACCTTCTGCTATTTTGGGTAGTCTAACTTCTTTTAAGAATTCTCTTATTTTTTCTGTTCTTATCATTTTGTGTTCTTGATTCCCTTTTTGTTTTACCGAGTATTTTTGAAATACCCCTGCTACTTCTGTTGTTGATCGAGGATGATATCGCGTGGCTGGCCTCTCCTCCTTCTATGTGGGTGGTCGGCGTGACCTTCCCCCACCCACATCCTTCAAAACAAAGTCCACAGCAATCCCTTTGTTGAACATTAATCCCAATATTTGGGCTTCTGTCCAGCAAACCATCAAAGAAATCGAAAAAATTGAACATTCTCCAATGAATATTGTAGTTTTATCTTGAAAGCCCTTTAAAGAGGTATTATGGATAAAAACATATGGAACTTTATTAATACAAAAGTGCCAAAAATTCTGATCTTCTATGCCCTACCAAAGGTGCACAAATCAATGACACAACCAATAATCTCTGACTGTGCAGGGTTAACCGAAAACGCAAGCTGTTTAGTTGACAACTGCTTACGCCCCCCATGTTACCTCTTTGTTTTCCTATGTCAAATACACTATAGATTTGCTTAAAACCATTTAAGGTGTCCACCTTCCTAAAAACACATGGTTAGTGGCCCTGGATATTGAAAGTTTATACAATACTGTTCCTCACAATAAAGACCAAAAATACAACCAATTTGTGCTGGAGTTACTTAGGTTTATTCTAACTCACAATATTTTGATGTTTGGTGCCTCCCACTACCTCCAGGTGCAGGGAGTAGTGATGAGAACCAAGTGTGCCCCATCCTACGCTAACCTGTACCGGGGGGGGGGGGGGGTGGGAGAGGGACCTATTTGCATGTGAGGATATGCTAGAATTTCTGACACGAATTACATCATGGTTGTTACATTGACAATGTTTTATTTTTCTGGACTGGGACCAAAAGGGAACTTGAGCTTTTTTATAAAGCCATTTCAGTAAATGATTTCAATTTAAAATTTACTATGAATTATAACCTAATAATCTAAAATCAGATTCTTAGATGCTGACATTTTTGTGGATGGAGATAGCCATTTAGGCTCCTCCCTCTATAGAAAGCCCTCAGCGGGCAATACTATTTTACATGCTATAAGTTCTCACCCAGAACCCTTACTTCAAAGTATACCCTATGGTCAATTCCTGCGTGTTAGACAAAATTGTTGTAAAAAAGAGGATTCAGAGAAAGCCACAAAGGACCTGTACTTCAGATTAGGGCAAAGAGGCTGCAGCCATACATGCCTTAAAAGAGCATACAATAAAGTCAACAAACAAGAAAGGAATTCTATAATTTTTTCCAAAAAGCTGAAGAATCCATTTGAATCAGTTAGGCTAATAACCCGATATTCGACTCAACATAAACAAATCAAGAAATTGTAAAAATAATATTGGCCCCTTTTGTCAGCTTGCAAAAGAGCTACAAATTACATATAAACGTGCACCATCCTTGAGAGATTGATTTGTTAGAAGTCACTTTAGAAGACGTTTGTCCAGCTATTCACACCTGGGCACGTTTGCCTGTGGGCATTGTGATGTATGCCCTTTTCTTATGAATAGTTGATCTATCATTCTTCCCAACGGCCATAACCACTGCTTAAAACATAGAGTAACTTGTCAATCCATAGGGGTTGTATACGTAGCACAATGCCTATCTGGTGGTTTTTACGTGGGAAAAACCAAACATCCTTTCTATAAACGTATCAGAGATCACGTCAAGCCAATATCTAAGCGACTAATGAAAACTGCGATTAGTCGACATGTGGGTATATACCACTGGATTATACCAGCGCACCCTAGAGGCGGCGGCATCGATCAGATGCTATTGCAACTAGAAGCTCACTGGATTTTCAATTAAAAGGCCACTGAATTTCCGGGCTTTAATGAAGCTTTAAGTTTCAAGCCATTTTTATAATTTTCATAATCTTGATATCCCCCACTTATGGTGTTTTGATTATGTTAGTCCTCTCTTTTTATCCCTGTCCCTCCTTCCCCCTGCTTGCACTGTCTTGTCATGACAAAGTGAGTAGAAATGGCAAATGTGTGTGTGTGTATATGTGTGTGTATATATATATATATATATACATATATTGTGATGTTATGCGAGGTGCGATAGTGGACGGGCGTTATTTTCGCCTTGCATGCGTTCACTTGGAGTGGACTGGTGAGTCCGAGCCAGGTTTTGCCAGCCACCGTGGCAGGGCTGGTTCTGGCCCGGAGATTCTGGTCTGCCTAAACCCCTCTCCAGCTGAATATAACGACCAGGAAGAGATCTCACATTAGCTCACCCTGGGTCTCAGTGTGCTAAAAGCTTAGAGCTGGATTTGGGTTACTCTAAAGACTACAGAGAAGGTTTGCATTTTTTTTTATAGAGGTGTCAGGGACATGCCCTGGCATCATATAGAGAGGCTTCCTGCTTTGTATTAATTTAGTGCCAGGCGGCAAGGTTTTGTTTTACGGTTTTGTTTGCTTTATGATTTGCAACCTTTTCTAAATAAAGCTGGCAACCCGCCATAGTGTCTTCCCGCTACCTTTTTCCCAGGAAAGGTGATCAACAAAAGCTAATCTCCCACACGTGGAGGAGTTCAGTGGGCATATTTCCAGCATGGAAGAAATGTTGAAGGCCAAGATTATGAGACTTTAAAAGCAGAGGTACTCGCACGCCTGGGTGTCACCATGGCCGTCCGGGCCCAACAGGTGCACCAGTGGACCTATCACACAGATAAGCCACCCCACTCCCAAATGTATGACCTGGTCCATCTTATGAGGAAGTAGTTGCAGCCGGAAACCCTGCGAGGCCCCCAGATCGTGGATCGTGTAGTTATTGATCAGTTTCTCTGTGCGCTCCCTCCTGTTTTGAGGAAATGGGTCAGCCATGGGGACCCCAAAACTTCAAGCCAACTGGTGGACCTTGTGGAAAGGTGTTTGGCTGCTGAGGACTTGCTGAACCCATCTGCACCCCGATTGGGTGTGTCCAGGGGTGAAAGGCTCACCAGCGGATCCGGTAAGACTATGCCAGTGCTCAAGGGTGTGGGAAAAACCGATAAGACTGCTGTAATGACTAAAGACACTATGGGCTCTAGACCTGGAGACTGGCCAAAGAAGCCAGGAAGGTCTTGGGGACCCTTGAGAGGATTTGCAACCTTTTCTAAATAAAGCTGGCAACCCGCCATACGGTCTTCCCGCTACCTTTTTCCCAGGAAAGGTGATCAACAAAAGCTAATCTCCCACACGTGGAGGAGTTCAGCGGGCATATTTCCAGCATGGAAGAAATGTTGAAGGCCTTGCTACAGGCGACTGTGGCCCCGCGGGAGAACAACCTCCAGGTCGCCCAAGCCGCTGCAGCGGGAGGAAAGTCGCCAGACCGCTGCAGCACAGCAGGAGGAAATTCGCCAACAGCAGGAGGCGAATCGCCAGGCCCTGGCGACTCAGCAGGAGATGAATCTCCGGTTTGTGGAGACTCTGGTGGAGTTAAAGAAGGGGCCCACACCTTCTGTGGCAGTGGAACCAAAATTGGTACACGCCTCTTACCATCTTCAGAAGATGACACTGGTGGATGAAGTAGAGGCGTACCTCACAACCTTCGAGAGAGTCGCCAACCACGAAGGGTGACCGAAGGAGCAGTGAGCAGGGCTGTTAGCCCTATTCTTGACAGGGAAGCCCCAAAAGGCCTACTTTGCAACCAGACAAACCCAAGATTATGAGACTTTAAAAGTGGAGGTACTCGCACGCCTGGGTGTCACCATGGCCGTCCGGGCCCAATGGGTGCACCAGTGGACCTACCACACAGATAAGCCACCCCACTCCCAAATGTATGACCTGGTCCATCTTATGAGGAAGTAGTTGCAGCCGGAAACCCTGCGAGGCCCCCAGATCGTGGAGCGTGTAGTTATGGATCAGTTTCTCTGTACGCTCCCTTCTGTTTTGAGGAAATGGATCAGCCATGGGGACCCCAAAACTGCAAGCCAACTGGTGGACCTTGTGGAAAGGTGTTTGGCTGCTGAGGACTTGCTGAACCCATCTGCACCCCTATTGGGTGTGTCCAAGGGTGAAAGGCTCACCAGCGGATCCGGTAAGACTATGCCAGTGCTCAAGGGTGTGGGAAAAACCAATAAGACTGCTGTAATGACTAAAGACACTATGGGCTCTAGACCTGGAGACTGGCCAAAGAAGCCAGGGAAGGTCTTGGGGACCCTTGAGAGGACTGGGTATAGAGCACATACAGTGCTACCGATGTCATGCATTGGGACATATTGCTGCCAATTGTGCCCTGAATGATGAACCCATGTAATGTGATAATGCTTATATAAAAAGACGCATTTCTCTTTTTGCACAGGTCGCATGTACAGCATCATGTTCAAGTCGCATAGAGAAGCAAATGTGTGTGATTGCTATTGACGGGAAACCCGTCACTTCGCTGCTTGACTCTGGTAGTGTGATAACGTTGGTCAAAAGCAGCTGTGTTACACCCTACCACTGTCGGGGTCATTTGCATCCACGGGGACACTCATGACTACCAGACAGCACTGGTCGAGATTGACACCCCTTGCGGCAGAGTGACCCATTCAGTGGGAGTGGTACCTTCCCTGCTCCATGAAGCCCTAGTGGGGAGGGATTTTCCCCATTTTTGGAGGGCCTGGAGGAAAGAGCTCCCCCTGCTGAGGAGGCACGGGAGTTCTCACCACACCCTTTTTGCTAAACGGAAGGAGAGATTGGTGGCAGGACCGAGGCTAATGACCCAGTAAATGTCTTTGACCCTGACTGTGAGAGTGAACCGAAGGTAGCACCTCTCCTTAGAGCCAGAGAAAATGTGAAGGTGATGGATGGGGAACCCGTGGACCCTAATTGGGGGGTGTCTTTTCCCTACATGGCTTTTAAAAATAATTTGTTGTATCAGGTGGTAAAACGCGGGGAGGATGACGTAGAACAGCTAGTGGTTTCCACACCCTTCCGCAGGATGGTGCTAGATCATGCCCATGGTCGTGTAATGGGGGGGGACATCTGGGTATGGAGAAGACCAGAGAGAGAATAACCCAGAGATTCTACTGGCCTGGGTTGTATGCAGGCGTCAGAGAATACTGTGAATCATGCCCTGAGTGTCAAATGACGGCCCTGTTCACCCCATTTTTGTAGTACCCTTGTCCCACTTGCCATAATTGAAGTGCCATTTGAGCGAATCGGCATAGATCTCGTGGGACCAGTTGTAAAATCTGCCCGGGGACACCAGCACATCCTGGTGATCCTGGACTATGCGACCCGCTATCCTGAAGTCATACCCTTGCGGAATACCTCCGCTAAGAATATCGCCAAAGAGCTGATCCAGGTGTTTAGTCGTGTGGGGGTCCCAAAAGAGATCTTGACGGATCAGGGTACTCCATTCATGTCCAGAGTGACCAGAGAATTGTGAAATTTGTACAAAATTTCCCATCTCTGTACCTCTGTTTACCACCCCCCAAATGGACGGTCTGGTGGAAAGATTTAACAAGACCCTCAAGAGTATGTTAAAAAAAAGTAGTGGATAAAGATGGGTGAAATTGGGATTTTTTGTTGCCCTACCTCATGTTTGCCATACGAGAGGTTCCGCTGGGGGCTGCTAGATGTCTCAAAAGAGAAGTGGGAAGGAGAGGCCACCCAATATAAAAGCATAATAGAGCATATCTCCTTGATGCAGGATCAAATCGCAGCTCTTCTGCCCCTTGTACGAGAGTATATGGAACAAGCCCAGGAAGCCCAGGAAGCTCAGAGAAGGGTTTATAATTGGGGTGCCAAAATTGAGGTGACTTTCAACCCTGGAGACAGAGTGCTGGTGCTAGTCCTCACGGTTGAAAGTAAATTCCTAGCAAAGTGGCCCCTTTGAGATTAGGGAAAGAGTAGGGGAAGTGAACTACAAAGTTTATAAGCCATGAAAAAGGAAACCGGAACAGATTTACCACATTAATCTATTAAAATCATGGAAGGACAGAGAGAGTTTATTGGCAGTGCCCACACCCCAAAAGGACAGGCTGCCCCTGACCCCGGACGTCCTCATAACTGAGTCCTTGTCTCTGACGCAACAAAATGACGTAAAGGAATTTATAACTAAAAATAGAGACTTTTTCTCTCCCCTACCCGGACTGACCACCATGATACAACATGACATTACGGAACCAGGGGTCCACGTAAATGCAAACCCCTACTGGATACCTGAGGCTAGATGGGAGGCGGTGGCGAAGGAAATAAAAATCATGTTGGAGTTGGGCGTGTTCAATATGTTCAAGGAATACAATAGAAGAACATTAACGGAAGTTATGAGCAATATAGCTCAATAGTACATTTAGAATGCTTTCAGGGGATTCAGAACCTTAGAATAGCCCCAATAGCAGATCAAACCCTTTAATAACAATAAAGTCACAAAATGGCAATCTCTACCAGATTGGTTACCTTTTCTCAAGTTTGGCTCTACGAGTGCAGGCAGGAGGAGAGTAGAAGACTGACCCTCTCTGTGTCAGATCCCTCTCTTCTGTCTCCTGGCACCACAGGCCCAATAACAAACACTGTATTCAAATCAACAGTCAATATCTTAGCTTCCCTGATAGGCTGTCCCACACACCCACTGCATATACAGAGCCCTGGATATATGAGTGTGAGGCCGTACGGCAATAGTAACTTCAGTCTCTTTGAAGTTAAATACATTTTGGCATCTTCAGCTAGCCACTCTCGTTGGTGCACTTAAATTCTTTGGTAGCAGGCCCAAGTAACAAAACTGGCCCGGATCATTAACTGAAGAATGCAAGATTTTCCTCAGCAGGATGAAAGAGCAATGACATCTGTACAATGTCTTTCTAACTAAATGGCCTTGTATCCTGAGGTACTACAAGTGTCAGAAAGATGACTACCAGCAATGATGTCTGCATACAGGATTCAATATAACTCCATCTGTGCAGTGTCCTTGTTTCCTCCAAATGGGCACAGATAACTTTTAGAAGAAAACCTTGGTAGTGATTACTGACTCCAGGATATATTATCTGTTAACCACTGGGCACTTAAACCCCCTTAACAACCAGACCAATTTTCAGCTTTCAGCGCTCTCACACTTTGAATGACAATTACTCAGTCATGCAACACTGTACCCATATGAAATTTGTGTCCTTTTTTTCACACAAAAAGAGCTTTCTTTTGGTGGTATTTAATCATCGCTGGGTTTTTTTTTTTTTTCGCTATAATTAAAAAAAGACCGAAAATTTTGTAAAAAAAATGAATTTTTCTTTGTTTCTGTTATAAAATTTTGCAAATTAGTAATTTTTCTTCATAAATTTTGGCCACACCGGTTTTAAATACTTCTTTTTAATGATTAAACGTTTTAAAATATTGTCTTTGTTTCTTTTTAAGTAAAA
>BLSH010557693.1:80187-91235 GCA_018402905.1 Glandirana rugosa | reverse complement strand
TTCTCTTCATTAAAGCGGTAGTAAACCCTAAAAGTTGTTTTTACCTACAGGTAAGCCTATAATAAGGCTTACCTGTAGGTAAAAAGAATATCCCCTGAACCTGCATGGTTTAGGAGATATTCGCCCTGCATGCAGCCGCTGACATTAGCGGCGCATGCGCTCTGACGATCCGGCCGAGGCGGCCGGCAACTCAGAGCTGGCTGCCGGAGCGAAGAGCTCCCGCGCGCATGCGCGGGAGTGACGTCACGCGGCTCCGGCCACTCACAGCGCCGGAGCCGCGTACCCGGAAGACAGAAGAGGACAAACATGTCAGCGTCCTTAGCGCTGACCAACTCGGGCATCGGGGGCCTCGTTCTAAGGTAAGTATTTCATAATATGTTAGTATGCGATGCATACTAACATATTATGCTATTGTCTTGCAGGATTATTTTTTTATTTTTTTTTTTGTCAGCGGGTTTACTACTGCTTTAAGTATATTATTAAAACCTCCCATTATTAGAGTGGATGCCGCCAGCCATTGGGTCACTATTTAAGCAATTTGCTTCAGTACTTCATCATCATATGGTGGTGGAATGTAGACGTTTATCAAGAGAAATGTTTTATCCAACAGTGTGCACACTATAATGTGATTCTTAAAATCGAATTGATGGGGAAACCAGGATGCTAACCCCCCGTGCATGTGTAGAATAAGTTGCATGGTATTGAAATGGAAACCTGGCTTTATGAAATAACACCCTGGTACCCCCATCCAAGTGGGTCTCCTACAACAATTGGGTTATGTTGCATAATAGTAGTTTGGACAGCATTTCTCTTATTTTTTTTGTACTGTAGGATCCGTCCGTCCCGGATCTTGTAACCCAATGTCTGTTGTCTTGGCACTTTTTACTAAAAGCGCCAAGACAACAGACATTGGGTTACAAGATCCGGGACGGACAGATCGTCCTCAGGTATATAGGTGGTCGATGGTAGATCCCCCCGACCACCTTATCAACAAAACCTGAACAAAACCTGATTTAAACAGATGATCAAACGTTTAATTCATCTAAGATATAAGGGCGCACTATGCAATATCTGAGACAAGACAGGCGAAGCCTCAGATGAAAACAACATAAGTACCTTTCCTTCAGACCCACAAGGAACAACTTAGTTGACCTAACAATATATGACACATTGTCTGATAAAAATTGGACGCAGGGTGTTGAAACGGATCAAAAAACAATATATTTAATCACTTCACTACAAAACAAAAGCGACTCCGTTGAACATTTTCCCTGAGGAAGGGTCTATCAAGGACCCGAAACGTTAACGTTGGACACTGGGATACCAATCACCATCTCCCCGGTTGGACAACGGAAAGCTCGTTTTGATATAAAAGCTATGTATATATATTTGTGATATATCATGTAACTTATTTGCTTGATCACATGATACCAATATATGCTACTCAAGGTGTGCCGAATTGGGCATCCCCTTTTTTAGAATAAATATAATATTCTTTTTAACATATCTGACTTCAGTGTGTGATATTGCTGCCTATAAAGTCCCACCAAGGGGGTCAATCTCTTATCTAATATACCTGTCTGACTGCAAAACCTGTGTACTGGCTCCCTGTGTACTGACTACCTGTGTACTGACTGCATTACCTTTGAACTGGCTCCCTGAGTGCTGACTACCTGTGTACTGGCTCCCTGTGTACTGACAGCAATACCTGTGTACTGGCTCCCTGTGTACTGACTGCAATACCTGTGTATTGGCTCCCTGTCTGCTGACTACCTGTGTATTGGCTCCCTGTCAGACTGCAATACCCGTGTACTGGCTCCCAGTGTGCTGACTACCTGTGTACTGGCTCCTTGTGTACTGACTGCAATACCAGTGTACTGGCTCCCTGTGTACTGGCTCCCTGTGTACTGACTGCAATACCTGTGTACTGGCTCCCTGTGTACTGACTACCTATGTATTGGCTCCCTGTGTACTGACTACCTGTGTACTGGCTCCCTGTGTACTGACTACCTATGTATTGGCTCCCTGTGTACTGACTACCTGTGTACTGGCTCCCTGTGTACGGACTACGTGTGTACTGGCTCCCTGTGAACTGACTGCAATACCTGTGTACTGGCTCCTTGTGTACTGACTGCAATACCTGTGTACTGGCTTCCTGTGTACTGACTGCAATACCTGTGTACTGGCTCCCTGTGTACTGACTGCAATACCTGTGTATTGGCTCCCTGTGTATTTACTGCAATACCTGTGTACCGGCTCCCTGTGTACTGACTACCTGTGTACTGGCTCCCTGTGTACTGACTACCTGTGTGCTGACTGCAATACCTGTGTACTGGCTCCATGTGTACTGGCTCCCTGTGTACTGGCTCCCTGTGTACTGACTACCTGTTTACTGGCTCCCTGTGTACTGACTGCAATACCTGTGTACTGACTACCTGTGTACTGACTCCCTGTGCACTGACTGCAATACCTGTGTACTTGCTCCCTGTGTACTGACTGCAATACCTGTGTACTAGCTCCCTGTGTACTGACTGCAAAACCTGTGTATTGGCTTCCTGTGTACTGAGTGCAATACCTGTGTACTGGCTCCCTGTCTGACTGCAATACCTATGTACTGGCTCCTGTGTACTGACTACCTGTGTGCTCACTACCTGTGTACTGGCTCCCTGTGTACTGACTGCAATACCTGTGTACTGGCTCCCTGTGTAATGACTACCTGTGTTCTGGCTCCCTGTGTACTGACTACCTGTGTACTTGCTCCCTGGTTGCTGACTACCTGTGTACTCGCTCCCTGGTTGCTGACTGCAATACCTGTGTACTGTCTCCTTGTGTGCTGACTACCTGTGTACTGGCTCCCTGTGTACTGACTGCAATACCTGTGTACTGGTTCCCTGAGTACTGACTACCTGTGTACTGACTGCAATACCTGTGTACTGGCTCCCTGTGTACTGGCTCCTGTATACTGACTGCAATACCTATGTACTGGCTCCCTGTGTACTGACTACCTGTGTACTGGCTCCCCGTTTACTGACTGCAATACCTGTGTACTGGCTCCCTGTGTACTGACTACCTGTGTACTGACTGCAATACCTTTGAACTGGCTCCCTGAGTGCTGACTACCTGTGTACTGGCTCCCTGTGTACTGACTGCAATACCTGTGTACTGGCTCCCTGTGTATTTACTGCAATACCTGTGTACCGGCTCCCTGTGTACTGACTACCTGTGTACTGGCTCTCTGTGTACTGACTACCTGTGTGCTGACTGCAATACCTGTGTACTGGCTCCCTGTGTACTGGCTCCCTGTGTACTGACTACCTGTTTACTGGCTCCTTGAGTACTGACTGCAATACCTGTGTACTGGCTTCCTGTGTACTGACTGCAATACCTGTGTACTGGCTTCCTGTGTACTGACTGCAATACCTGTGTACTGGCTCCCTGTGTACTGACTACCTGTGTGCTGACTGCAATACATGTGTACTGGCTCCCTGTGTACTGGCTCCCGCTGTATTGGCTCCCTGTGTACTGACTACCTGTTTACTGGCTCCCTGTGTACTGACTGCAATACCTGAGTACTGACTACCTGTGTACTGGCTCCCTGTGTACTGACTGCAATACCTGTGTACTGGCTCCCTGTGTACTGACTGCAATACCTATGTATTGGCTCCCTGTCTGCTGACTACCTGTGTATTGGCTCCCTGTCAGACTGCAATACCCGTGTACAGGCTCCCAGTGTGCTGACTACCTATGTACTGGATCCTTGTGTACTGACTGCAATACCTGTGTACTGGCTCCCTGTGTACTGACTACAATACCTGTGTACTGGCTCCCTGTGTACTGACTACCTATGTATTGGCTCCCTGTGTACAGACTACCTGTGTACTGGCTCCCTGTGTACTGACTACCTGTGTACTGGCTCCTTGAGTACTGACTGCAATACCTGTGTACTGGCTTCCTGTGTACTGACTGCAATACCTGTGTACTGGCTCCCTGTGCTCTGACTACCTGTGTATTGGCTCCCTGTGTATTTACTGCAATACCTGTGTACCGGCTCCCTGTGTACTGACTACCTGTGTACTGGCTCCCTGTGTACTGACTACCTGTGTGCTGACTGCAATACATGTGTACTGGCTCCCTGTGTACTGGCTCCCTGTGTACTGACTACCTGTTTACTGGCTCCCTGTGTACTGACTGCAATATCTGTGTACTGACTACCTGTGTACTGACTGCAATACCTGTGTACTGGCTTCCTGTGTACTGACTGCAATACCTGTGTACTGGCTCCCATTGCTATGACTACCTGTGTATTGGCTCCCTGTGTATTTACTGCAATACCTGTGTACCGGCTCACTGTGTACTGACTACCTGTGTATTGGCTCCCTGTGTACTGAATATCTGTGTGCTGACTGCAATACCTGTGTACTGGCTCCCTGTGTGCTGACTATCTGTGTACTGGCTCCCTGTGTACTGACTGCAATACCTGTGTACTGGCTCCCTGTGTAATGACTACCTGTGTTCTGGCTCCCTGTGTACTGACTACCTGTGTACTTGCTCCCTGTTTGCTGACTGCAATACATGTGTACTGTCTCCCTGTGTGCTGACTACCTGTATACTGGCTACCTGTGTACTGACTGCAATACCTGTATACTGGTTCCCTGTGTACTGACTACCTGTGTACTGACTGCAATACCTGTGTACTTGCTCCCTGTGTACTGGCTCCTGTATACTGACTGCAATACCTATGTACTGGATCGGAGTGTACTGACTACCTGTGTACTGGCTCCCTGTGTACTGACTGCAATATTTGTGTACTGGCTCCCTGTGTGCTGACTGCCTGTGTACTGGCTCCCTGTCTGACTGCAATACCTATATACTGGCTCCCTGTGTCCTGACTACCTGTGTACTGACTGCAATACCTTTGAACTGGCTCCCTGAGTGCTGACTACCTGTGTACTGGCTCCCTGTGTACTAACTGCAATACCTGTGTACTGGCTCCCTGTCTGCTGACTACCTGTGTACTGGCTCCGTCAGACTGCAATACCTATGTACTGGCTCCCAGTGTGCTGACTACCTGTGTACTGGCTCCTTGTGTAGTGACTGCAATACCTGTGTACTGGCTTCCTGTGTACTGACTGCAATACCTATGTACCATCTCCCTGTGTACTGGCTACCTGTGTGCTGACTGCAATACCTGTGTACTGTCTCCCTGTGTAATGACTACCTGTGTTCTGGCTACCTGTGTTCTGGCTCCCTGTGTGCTGACTACCTGTGTACTGGCTCCCTGTGTACTGACTGCAATACCGGTGTACTGTCTCCCTGTGTAATGACTACCTGTGTTCTGGCTCCCTGTGCACTGGCTACCTGTGTACTTGCTCCCTGTTTGTTGACTGCAATACCTGTGTACTGTCTCCCTGTGTGCTCACTACCTGTGTACTGGCTTCCTGTGTACTGACTGCAATACCTGTGTACTGGTTCCCTGTGTACTGACTACCAGTGTACTGACTGCAATACCTGTGTGCTGACTATCTGTATACTGGCTCCCTGTCTGACTGCAATACCTATGTACTGGCTCCCTGTGTACTGGCTCCTGTATACTGACTGCAATACCTATGTACTGGCTCCTTGTGTACTGACTACCTGTGTACTGGCTCCCTGTGTACTGACTGCAATATTTGTGTACTGGCTCCCTGTGTGCTGACTACCTGTGTACTGGCTCCCTGTCTGACTGCAATTCCCGTGTACTGGCTCCCTGTGTACTGACTACCTATGTACTGACTGCAATACCTTTGAACTGGCTCCCTGAGTGCTGACTACCTGTGTACTGGCTCCCTGTGTACTGACTGCAATACCTGTGTACTGGCACCCTGTGTACTGACTGCAATACCTGTGTACTGGTTCCCTGTGTACTGACTACCAGTGTACTGACTGCAATACCTGTGTGCTGACTATCTGTATACTGGCTCCCTGTCTGACTGCAATACCTATGTACTGGCTACCTGTGTACTGACTGCAATACCTGTGTACTGGCTCCTATATACTGACTGCAATACCTATGTACTGGCTCCCTGTGTACTGACTACCTGTGTATTGGCTCCCTGTGTACTGACTGCAATATTTGTGTACTGGCTCCCTGTGTGCTGACTACCTGTGTACTGGCTCCCTGTGTACTGACTGCAATACCTGTGTACTGGCACCCTGTGTACTGACTGCAATACCTGTGTATTGGCTCCCTGTCTGCTGACTACCTGTGTATTGGCTCCCTGTAAGACTGCAATACTCGTGTACTGGCTCCCAGTGTGCTGACTACCTGTGTACTGGCTCCTTGTGTACTGACTGCAATACCTGTGTACTGGCTCCCTGTGTACTGACTGCAATACCTGTGTACTGGCTCCCTGTGTACTGACTACCTATGTATTGGCTCCCTGTGTACTGACTACCTGTGTACTGGCTCCCTGTGTACTGACTACCTGTGTACTGGCTCCCTGTGTACTGACTGCAATACCTGTGTACTGGCTCCTTGTGTACTGACTGCAATACCTGTGTACTGGCTTCCTGTGTACTGACTGCAATACCTGTGTACTGGCTCCCTGTGCTCTGACTACCTGTGTATTGGCTCCCTGTGTATTTGCTGCAATACCTGTGTACCGGCTCCCTGTGTACTGACTACCTGTGTACTGGCTCCCTGTGTACTGACTACCTGTGTGCTGACTGCAATACCTGTGTACTGGCTCCCTGTGTACTGGCTCCCTGTGTACTGGCTCCCTGTGCACTGACTACCTGTTTACTGGCTCCCTGTGTACTGACTGCAATACCTGTGTACTTGCTCCCTGTGTACTGACTGCAATACCTGTGTATTGGCTTCCTGTGTACTGACTGCAATACCTGTGTACTGGCTCCCTGTCTGACTGCAATACCTATGTACTGGCTCCTGTGTACTGACTACCTGTGTGCTGACTGCAATACCTGTGTACTGGCACCCTGTGTGCTGACTACCTGTGTACTGGCTCCCTGTGTACTGACTACCTGTGTACTTGCTCCCTGGTTGCTGACTGCAATACCTGTGTACTGTCTCCTTGTGTGCTGACTACCTGTGTACTGGCTCCCTGTGTACTAACTGCAATACCTGTGTACTGCTTCCCTGTGTACTGACTACCTGTGTACTGACTGCAATACCTGTGTACTGGCTCCCTGTGTACTGGCTCCTGTATACTGACTGCAATACCTATGTACTGGCTCCCTGTGTACTGACTACCTGTGTACTGGCTCCCCGTTTACTGACTGCAATACCTGTGTACTGGCTCCCTGTGTACTGACTACCTGTGTACTGACTGCAATACCTTTGAACTGGCTCCCTGAGTGCTGACTACCCGTGTACTGGCTTCCTGTGTACTGACTGCAATACCTGTGTACTGGCTCCCTGTGTACTGATTGCAATACCTGTGTATTGGCTCCCTGTCTGCTGACTACCTGTGTATTGGCTTCCTGTCAGACTGCAATACCCGTGTACTGGCTCCCAGTGTGCTGACTACCTGTGTACTGGCTCCTTGTGTACTGACTGCAATACCTGTGTACTGGCTCCCTGTGTACTGGCTCCCTGTGTACTGACTGCAATACCTGTGTACTGACTACCTATGTATTGGCTCCCTGTGTACTGACTACCTGTGTACTGGCTCCCTGTGTACTGACTACCTGTGTACTGGCTCCTTGTGTACTGACTGCAATACCTGTGTACTGGCTTCCTGTGTACTGACTGCAATACCTGTGTACTGGCTCCCTGTGCTCTGACTGCCTGTGTATTGGCTCCCTGTGTATTTACTGCAATACCTGTGTACCGGCTCCCTGTGTACCGGCTCCCTGTGTACTGAATACCTGTGTACTGGCTCCCTGTGTACTGACTACCTGTGTGCTGACTGCAATACCTGTGTACTGGCTCCCTGTGTACTGGCTCCCGGTGTACTGGCTCCCTGTGTACTGACTACCTGTTTACTGGCTCCCTGTGTACTGACTGCAATACCTGTGTACTGACTACCTGTGTACTGGCTCCCTGTGTACTGACTGCAATACCTGTGTACTTGTTCCTTGTGTACTGACTGCAATACCTGTGTACTAGTTCCCTGTGTACTGACTGCAATACCTGTGTATTGGCTTCCTGTGTACTGACTGCAATACCTGTGTACTGGCTCCCTGTGTAATGACTACCTGTGTTCTGGCTCCCTGTGTACTGACTACCTGTGTACTTGCTCCCTGGTTGCTGACTGCAATACCTGTGTACTGTCTCCTTGTGTGCTGACTACCTGTGTACTGGCTCCCTGTGTACTGACTACCTGTGTACTTGCTCCCTGGTTGCTGACTGCAATACCTGTGTACTGGTTCCCAGTGTACTGACTGCAATACCTGTGTACTGGCTCCCTGTGTACTGACTACCTGTGTACTGGCTCCCCGTTTACTGACTGCAATATTTGTGTACTGGCTCCCTGTGTGCTAACTACCTGTGTACTGGCTCCCTGTCTGACTGCAATACCTGTGTACTGGCTCCCTGTGTACTGACTACCTATGTACTGACTGCAATACCTTTGAACTGGCTCCCTGAGTGCTGACTATCTGTGTACTGGCTCCCTGTGTACTGACTTCAATACCTGTGTACTGGCTCCCTGTGTACTGACTGCAATACCTGTGTATTGGCTCCCTGCCTTCTGACTACCTGTGTACTGGCTCCCTGTCAGACTGCAATACCTGTGTACTGGCTCCCAGTGTGCTGACTACCTGTGTACTGACTCCTTGTGTAGTGACTGCAATACCTGTGTACTGGCTCCCTGTGTAATGACTGCAATACCTGTGTACTGGCTCCCTGTGTACTGACTACCTTTGTATTGGCTCCCTGTGTACTGACTACCTGTGTACTTGCTCCCTGTGTACTGACTACCTGTGTACTGGCTCCCTGTGTACTGGCTGCAATACTTGTGTACTGGCTCCCTGTGTACTGACTACCTGTGTACTGGCTCCCTGTGTACTGACTGCAATACCTCTGTACTGGCTCCCTGTGTACCGACTGCAATACCTGTGTACTGGCTTCCTGTGTGCTGACTGCAATAAATATGTACTGGCTCCCTGTGCTCTGACTACCTGTGTATTGGCTCCCTGTGTATTTACTGCAATATCTGTGTACCGGCTCACTGTGTACTGACTACCTGTGTACTGGCTCCCTGTGTAATGACTACCTTTGTTCTGGCTCCCTGTGTACTGACTACCTGTGTACTTGCTCCTTGTTTGCTGACTGCAATACCTGTGTACAGTCTCCCTGTGTGCTGACTACCTGTATACTGGCTCCCTGTGTACTGACTACCTGTGTACTGGCTCCCTGTGTACTGACTACCTGTGTACTTGCTCCCTGTGTACTGACTGCAATACCTGTGTACTGGCTCCCTGTTTACTGACTGCAATACCTGTGTACTGGCTCCCTGTGTACTGATTACCTGTGTACTTGCTCCCTGGTTGCTGACTGCAATACCTGTGTACTGTCTCCCTGTGTGCTGATTACCTGTGTACAGGCTCCCTGTGTACTGACTGCAATACCTGTGTACTGGTTCTCTGTGTACTGACTGCAATACCTGTGTGCTGACTATCTGTATACTGGCTCCCTGTCTGACTGCAATACCTGTGTGCTGGCTCCCAGTGTACTGACTACCTGTGTACTGACAGCAATACCTGTGTACTGGCTCCTGTATACTGACTGCAATACCTATGTACTGGCTCCCTGTGTACTGATTACCTGTGTACTGGCTCCCTGTGTACTGACAGCACACAGGGAGCCAGTACACAAATATTGCAGTCAGTACACAGGGAGCCAGTACACAGGTAGTCAGTACACAGGGAGCCAGTACATAGGTATTGCAGTCAGTATACAGGAGCCAGTACACAGGTATCACTGTCAGTACACAGGTAGTCAGTACACTGGGAGCCAGCACACAGGTATTGCAGTCAGACAGGGAGCCAGTATACAGATAGTCAGCACACAGGTATTGCAGTCAGTACACAGGGAACCAGTACACAGGTATTGAAGTCAGTACACAGGGAGCCTGTACACAGGTAGTCAGCACACAGGGAGACAGTACACAGGTATTGCAGTCAGCAACCAGGGAGCAAGTACACAGGTAGTCAGTACACAGGGAGCCAGTACACAGGTATTGCAGTCAGTAAACAGGGAGCCAGTACACAGGTAGTCAGCACACAGGGAGCCAGTACACAGGTATTGCAGTCAGCACACAGGTAGTCAGTACACAGGAGCCAGTACACAGGTATTGTAGTCAGTACACAGGAAACCAGTACACAGGTATTGCAGTCAGTACACAGGGAGCTAGTACACAGGTATTGCAGTCAGTACACAGGGAGCAAGTACACAGGTATTGCAGTCAGTACACAAGGAGCCAGTACACAGGTAGTCAGTACACAGGTATTGCAGTCAGTACACAGGAAGCCAGTAAACAGGTAGTCAGTATACAGGGAGCCAGTACACAGGTATTGCAGTCAGCACACAGGTAGTCAGTACACAGGTAGTCAGTACACAGGGAGCCAGTACACAGGTAGTCAGTACACAGGGATCCAGTACACAGGTATTGCAGTCAGTACACAAGGAGCCAGTACACAGGTATTGCAGTCAGTACGCAGGGAGCCAGTACACAGGTAGTCAGTACACAGGGAGCCAGTACACAAGTATTGCAGTTAGTACACAGGGAGCCAGTACACAGGTAGTCAGTACACAGGGAGCCAATACATAGGTAGTCAGTACACAGGGAGCCAGTACACAGGTATTGCAGTCAGTACACAGGTAGTCAGCACACAGGGAGCCAGTACACAAATATTGCAGACTACCTGTGTACTGACTGCAATACCTGTGTACTGGCTCCCTGTGTACTGACTACAATACCTATGTACCCTCGGTCATGTGTCCATAACGTCAGTCATGTGTCCATCAGACGTTATAAACACATGACCGAGGGACACACGACTGATGGACACATGACTGACGTTATGGACACATGACCGAGGGACAC